>JANSTT010024180.1:0-38329 GCA_026745375.1 Platyura marginata | reverse complement strand
ATTTAAGATTTTCAGCAAATTGTAAAATATATTTTTCGTCTAATTTTTTATATTCCCCATTATAATATTATTGAAATATAAAACTTCCGGTTTTTGTATTTTACTTTTGGTTTTTGTATTTTACTTCCGGTTTTTGATTCCACTTCCAGTTTTGCACAATAACTCAAGAACGCGAAAATGAAATATAAAAATTCCGTTATTAGTACTCCAACTGGCATAGTACTAGTATCTTTGGAACTAGACTGTTGCATAACTACATTTTATTACTTATTTGTGACAATGCCTCTCTCTCTCTCTCTTAACCCTTATGTAGGCACCATGGTCTGTGTAGACCAATTTGACTTCATTTTTTTAAAAAACTATTAAAGACGCAAGTCTGAATTTTTAAGATATTCTCAACGGATCTATTGTTAGTCGAGTCGAGTTACATAAGTGGTCTGCAGGCCATTGTGCCACAATATGGTATTTTGAATTTGGTGCCTACATAAGGATTAAACTTACCTTGTTATCTTACTGATAAATATTAGTTAGAGAGATGCTTCAGATTAGTATCGGAAATAAATTGCACACAATCTATATTACGACATGTAGTTTTTCCATTTCATGATTTTCACAGTGATGATTAAGATTGTTTTCCTTAATACCTTATAAGAAGCATGATTTTCATTGATGTATGTACGGTTGTTGGTGAAAATAACAAAATTATATGATCCATTGTAACACAGCAGACCACTAAGTTTATTTTCCTATATTATTTATTACCCTATATTTTGCAATATAAAAGTATGTTGACATTAATGTTTTTTTTTTAATACAATTAATTATTATGTTTTAATTGTAATATAAAACATTATTTATGTCAATAATTTCGTGTCACACACAAACACACAATTTGTTAATAAAAATATGTGTTGTTAATATTCGTATTTTAAAAAAAACTATAAAAAAAATTTGAAAATTATCCATCAATAATTGAGATTGCTTTTAAAAAAAAAATTAATTAAATATTTAAAAAAGCCCCAAATAATTGTCTTCATACATATTTTCATGTATTTAGTAGTATTACACACACACATCAATATCATATGTATGTAGTAGTAACCTTCTACTAAAGTTTCGTGATTTTTTTTTTTTTTTTTTTTTTTGAAAAAATAATTTCCAAACAATTTCACTCCACAATCGCGATGAAAAAGTTCGCTTTCTCTCGATTACAATGAAAAGTTTAAACAATGCATTATTGTGGTTTTTACCGTAACCTATATATGCGATTAAAATTTTCAAATTAGTGTTACTAAATGAAATGCTGGGCTTAAAGAGAAGGGAATGTCGTTTAATTCCAACTCTGGAGTTTAAAATAAAATAAATGTATTTTATTAGGTAGGTATGTATATCAATTACAATTATATGTATACATATGTAGGTACATGATCGTAAATATGTATGCAAAAGTGTACAGTGTACTGTACACAGCGTAATTGGTTTATTGTTGTTTAACTTTTAACAGATTAAAATAAAATTAAACTCAATTTGAATTTAGGTACAATTGTATGGGCATGTATAGTTTTAAAGTTGCGTCTCCAATTAAAATATCATAACATTTAAGTACAATACTGTAGGTACACAGCATTATTATTGACATTATTTTACCTAATAATTCGTCAATGCCGTTGCAGAATTGTAAGACGTAAGTTTTGCGTGCGTAATTTGTTGTTTCTTTTCTCGACGCAAGACTCAGGCCTTGGTGTATAGGCATATTAAACTCATTTGATTGGTTGGTCAATTTAAAAACAAGTCCATCTCTTGAAGTGAAAAAGTTCAAATCTTTACTTAATGTTGCGAGTGTAGCGAGCAAAAATTTATTACAAATTTTGAGGAAAATTTAATTTGAAATGGGCCGTTTGTGATTTTTGTTTCAATAAAAACTATCAGAATTAAAAAAAAAAAAAACTTCAGCCGTCGATTTCAATTTAAAAAAAAAACATTTGGCAGTTACAATCGATATTTACCACTTTTGGTCAACCCAACGGCCACAATCTTCACTGAACTAATTTTTGTAAAGTTACAAATTTGATCTTTTACCTATTCTGAGCGGATATTTTAACCCGGAGATTGTTTATCGATATTTCTGCATAATATTTACATAAACATATAGGAGGCATTTTCTCTTCATCAGTGGATCCAGACTCTAAGTGTGTAGTATGTTCTTTAAAAATGTACTTTAAAAATTTAATTATATTTTAATGATCGTTTGGATCGAGTAAATAAATTTAAAACGACATTTTCACAAGACCTAATAGTCGCACATAAACTTCTGCAAAAATGAGAAAAAAGATCAAAAGTTTCGCCAAATAATTTTATTTATCTTTTCGCCATAGTATTTTTGGGTAAATAAACCAAAAAAGTAGTATACACGTAAATCCTTCAGTAAATCCATCAGGTAAACACTATTCGTTCATTTTGTCGATTTCACGTCCAAGTTTTCATATTAAGGTAGTGTAACTACCCAGTAATTTGTAGAAAATTTCTAAACTTCAATTAACTGTAGCTTTAATGCATCCGAAACTTCACCTTTTATGTATGTATGTAAACTTATAACTTTTGCTTCTGTTCTAAAATATAGAAATGACTAAAGCGGCACCGACCAAGAGGGAATCTATACATACATACATATAATACATATGTATGTATGTATTTGTATTATATATGCGGAATAACTTTGACTGAAACTATTTTACTATGGATAAACTTACCGAAAGACTATTATATGTTTTCCTGGGGCAGTCTTGATTTGCATATAATATGTCACCGTAAGTTAGCAGAGTGTTAGTCTATACACCTCAAATCGTGTTTTTGGGATGTTAATGAAATTATCTGAAAGCAAGTTTTCGATTCGAGTTTTGTGGGAGGAATATTTTATAGTTCTGAGAAATAGAAATGAAATTATTGTAACAGAAGGGAATTATTGACGAACTTATTATTGATGATATATATTAGTTACAATGTAATTTTGCTTCCATCAAAAAGATTATTTTGCGAGAGACGAGCCAAGACATCATCAAAGTATCTTAGACAGATTAATTTTTTCTGCATGTTCACTGATTACTTGTTCGGTTTGCTTGGGCTTGTTGGCCTAGTTTATTTCGTTGCTTGCAATCAATTGCTGGTTCGGAATAATAATTTAGAGACTTGAGAATTAAATGCCATTTCTCCTATACTCTGATAGATTTTTTTTTTTGTAAATTACTGTCGACTTGAATTTTATTTCCTGCTGTAAATTTTGTTTATTTTTGTTTTTTCGGTTTATTTCATGCAGAACTAAGAAGAAAAGTTTTTACCAGTAGGATCACTCGCGTTTTTGTGAGGGTTTGAGTAAAATATCAGTTCTCAGAATTAAAAATAGACAAAATCACTCAACTTCTATTTATACTTTCAATTCGTTTGCAATTTTATACAATTCTGTCCACCCTAATTAACAAACTAGTGGTATTCGTAATTAATATATTTCAAACTAAACTTGACATTAATTCTAAAATTCCCATGATGCGACATATGGCATGCCGGTATTGTTAAAATTAATATAAAAAAGTCAGTCATCATTGTTAAATAAAAATACATTTAACCCTGCACTGCATGGTGATACACTTTTTATTTTCTGTCAAATCTAGTACAACGAATAATTATTTTTAGCCAAATAAAATTTAACGCATTCCCTATTATGTTCTTCGAAATAGAACAACAATTCAACTACTGTACGAGTCGTCTTTGTATTTTTTTTAGGTGCCCTTCAATAAATAAAGGGCATAATATTTTAGGTAATACACACTTCCTTTGCTTTTAGATTTTTTTTTATTAATTTTCCCTGTTTTAATTTGTCTATTTCTATTAGTATTCTAGGGTTAAGTTCTAGGTGCCCTTCAATAGATAAAGGCCATAACATTTTATGTATCACAGATGCTTTTAGATTTTTTTTATTAATTTTCCCTGTTTTAATTTGTCTTTTTCTATTAGAATATAATTATTTTAATGAAGTACAGAGATTCATGCAGTGCAGGGTTAACAAATATTTTAAAATTGAAAATGTTTTTTTTTTATGATATCAAATCATGTATAAATTTTTTTTTTTTTACTTCCCCTAGCAAATATAGAAATGCAACAACTTGAATACTAAAAGTAATATTTTATGTACCATGTTCGTGTTGTATAAACCCACCAAACATTACATCGTCATCATACTACAAACAGAGCGCGCATATTTTGAAATGAAATTAAAAAGTTTTCAATTGTTATTTGAAACTTTGCTGCAGAACGTACTTGTGCAATGAATAAAAATTATATTTTCTCATTTTTTAACGAGTATCCATACCTATACATATATATATATATACTAAAATATTACAATGCACAAGAGTCTAAATGCAAATAAAATGTAACTTTTTTTTTAACAATGTTATAACGACATTTTTTTTTTTTTTGTTTTTTTTTCATATATAAATTTAGAGAAGTTTTAAGTATTTGAGGTTTATTACTTATTCATGGTGTTGTGATGAGATAGGTATTTCGCTTGAGTTTTCCTAAAGAAAATTAAATGTTAATTGGCAGGATGATTTGTAGCGTAAACCAGAAAATATTAAAAAAATTATTCGAACAACTTTTAATTTACTTAAAAAACTAATTTGAAGAAAAAATTTGTTTTATTAATTTTTTTTTATTTTTTTTTTGTACATTTTTCATTCTTATGTAATAATAAAAATAAGGAAACAGAGTTTTTTCATATTTCTTATAGTTAACGGAAAATGGATTTATAATATTCTTTTCAAATTGTAAGTATTCTTTATTAATTCATTTTTTAGTTTTTAATTTTTTTTGTTGTTGTTTAGATAATAAAAAATATTGTTAAAAATCTACTAAATTAATTTTACCAAATGATAATTGAAATTTTTTTATTTAAATTTTATTTTTATTTGTTCTAAATCAAAGTAGTTTGAGAAGACATTTTTTTAACCAAAAATCTGTAACTTTTGTCAATTTTGTACCTTATGGATTTGGTTTCACTAATTATCTATGAGTTTGCCCTTATTCTATAGTAGATTAGATTAGATTTGGGAGAGGTTGGTCCCAATTCAGTCCCAAAGCACCGCGATATTTGAAGATCTATTGTACTATACCTCTGGTTTACACTCCTTCCATTATGGTATTGATCCTATTTAGGAAATTTATCAACCCACTTTAGAGATTTGTCGTGATTGCCATCGGTGATATTGAAGTCTGCTTCGGGCTAGTGCTTCACATTCACATCGGATGTGTTCCGCAGTCTCTTCTTCAATATGGCACTGTGGTGATTCGTAGTTTATGTAGATGTTTATGAAGCCTGTAATGGCCAGTGAGGAATCCTGTTACTAGGCTAATTTCAAGTTGAGAATTTTATTCGTTAATTTGATAGAATAGTTAGGGAGAAATTTTTTGGAGTCTCTGGATCCTACAATGTTTTCGCAATTTTTTTGTGCTTCTTGCATAAGCCATTCTTTGAGATAAGTTTTAACTGTGGTAATTGACTTTCCGCAGAATGGCCTTGGCTGTGAGAAGTAACAGTTTGAGCCTAATCTGGGAAATTCATCCACACGTTCATTTCCTTCTACCCCACTGTGCTCAGGGACCCAAATAAGTGTGATTTTATTTAGTTGGGCCGCAGTGTTTATTTATTGCTATGAGGCAGTCCCATACGAGTTTTGACCTTACTTCGTGGGTATTCTATAGTAAATTCTCTATGGCAGCCTTAGTCTTTCCCGTTTACTACATGGCAGCCTTAGTCATTCCCGTTTCATTGACAATTATTTTAATAATCGTTAGCGTCAAAATTACCACCAATTATAATAGTGGACAATTTTTGGCCAATTTTATTCATTTACTGATTAATTTTGGTATTAAGAGAACCAAATCTTCGCCCTTTTTGCTTTGGTTTCGGAAAGACCAAATTGATGACGTACATATGTTGGATGGTCATTATTGCTAGCATTTTATTTCTTAATGAGTTAAATGGGGAAATACCAACTAACAAGCACTATTCACAACTGGTTGATAATTTTTAATGCACCGCTAAATTATTAACTTAACAGTTTATTCAAGAGCTTTGATTATGTTATGTTTACTTCTTAGAATTTATTCAATTTTTCTCTCCATTATGTAATTATAAGTAGCTACCTATCTACATTTCCCATAGATATATTTGTATGTATACTATGTACTTAACTATTAAATATATGTTGTAACTCTGCAGAATATTTAAACGATAAAGATCCTGGCTGCATCTGAGCAATATTATATATATCCACCTGGTTTATGAGAGTATTTCAATTACTGACAACTTGAAAAAGGCGGATACGCTTTTCATGTTATTGATTTACCTCATAAATTCTACTTCCCATATAAAAGCATAAAAGCGTATTAAAAGTCTATTTCAAGTGGCTTTCTGCAATTGTTTTATGGTTTTAAATGAAAGGACAATTCTGAATTGACAATGATTGTTCATATAACTACATAGATTTTCATATGGAGTTTGTTTGGCATTGGTGTGTATGGTCATTTTCAATCAATGTAAAATTTATTGAAGCAAACAATTTACTTCAATTTGCCTTTAACACAAATGTTTTATTTCAGTGATGGACATTAATCAAAAATTCTAATCAAAAATAATAAATAAAACGACATTTTTTTGGATGCAACATTTTGTCTTACATACTCGTATCAATAAAAGATTTTTTAAAAATCGGAAGATTGGAGTTTAGTCTCGAGACTACCCAAATATTAAGGTTGAGGCTTTTACGAATCTAACGATGTATAGATGTTAGAAATATCTCGTCGTTTAGTATTTATTTTGAATTTTTAAAAATGAAATTTTTAAAATAAAACGAAATTTAGGCCGTTTTTAGGCGTAATACATGTGAAATTAACTTAAATTCTCCTAAATCAATTAAAAACGTTAAGATTATTAAGATCAAATTTAAGGAATTCGGTAAAAAAAAATTTTGTACAGATTTTTCCAATTTTCTCTTACACATCCCTTAGATTTTCGATAAAAATTTCTTAATAAATTCATATCTCCTTAACTATGGTCGGAGAACTTTTTTCCAGTTAGATGCTTCGAAGATCTATGAGAAAAATAAGATTTGACCAATAGGCTATCGTTAGGGTGGAACATTTCGATAGAAAAGAAATTCTAATACACCACCCGAAATGGCACAGAAAATGTCTTTAATTCCGAATTTTTAAGTTCTAAAATTTTAAAATGTCAGTATTGATTGTCGGACAAATTTGAAGATTATCGTCTTGTCCACATAAATACAGATTTTGCTATAGTTGAGTTTTATCATTGGACACTTTAGTGCTCATTAAGAAACTCATAGTAAGTGAATGAAAAATATTTTACTCGGTACCTATCTGTTCACTTTGATAATGAGAAAATCAAATAAAATTTATCATTTCAAAGAAAACAGAAAAAAGAGAAGAAAAAAAATCTTAACAGGAAATAAACTAAGCGAAATTAATTAAAGAGGGTTTGTTAAAGAAGGAAAAACTACTTTTCCAGTGTCTGTGTAATTATACATTACACATACAGATATACCATATATACATGGATCTGTTTGCCTACCAACGAGATACATACATACATACATACGTAATTATCTTGTAGTATCAATTATGTATACACTTTCAGAAAATCTTCTATACGTTAGGATACTTAACCCTTGTTATAAGGCTAGGTGAAAGAAACATGTGTTTCGTCCATAAATTTTAATCCTTTAGAGATTTGTTCATTTACTTAAGGGAACCATAAATTGCATATAAAGTTAAAATTTATGATTTTCGGTATTGTGTGTATGCATAAAATGTCGGAAAATTCTCTAGCCAAAATAATAAATGTGTAGTTAGGTCTATAAGCATTGCGTTTAAATTTATTAAATTTTAAATTGTTATTTATTTATTGTCTGGTCTGGATATGTTTAGGTAATTGTTTTGGATCTAATTTTAGTGCTGTTTCCATGTTCAAGCGAAAATTAACATTGACGAAGCGTATTTTCTTTTTCTCTTGATAATTTCCGGTCGCGTTTTCAGACGTTCTACACAAAATTTATGGAAATATTAGGGAAATTCCAGAAAAAATCAATGGAAATACCTACATATTGACTTTAAGCGTTTTCCCAGTTTGGCGTCTATCCGAAAAAAAAATATTTGCGCAATGACAATTGGGATCTTGGGAATTTATGGGGATGACCGTTCTACTGGCGATACCAGTCTTTTGATATTCTCTGATTTTAAGGAAATATTGATTGATTTAAATTCTGGTTGATCTTTTACTGTATGTAATGTTCTCCAATGATTCTTGTTGATTTTTGACTGAAATTAATGCATTTTTAAGTTTGCCCATTTATTAGAATTAATTTTTTTTAAATTTTATTTGCACTCCATAAATAATAATTGCTTCTTTTTCATTATTTCTAGGTACTTCCAGAGGCTCCATTCGTGTACGTCTTGCTCAAGATTATAAATCATCGCATAGAGCAGCTCTACAAATTTCAACGAACGCAGAAATATTCTGGATGAAATCAAAAAACTGTCAAATTAATAAGAATGTTTGATATATTTGAATTTTATTTGTTGTTAATTATATTATTAAATAATCTTTGGAATAATTGTGAATAAATCGAAAAAATCCATTTTTTTTTTTTATTATTTACTAAATAGGAAAAGATCTACAAGAACATCGTTTAAACATTGGGAACATTTCAGGTAAAGATCTACAAGATTCATCAATCCAATTTTGAAAAAAAAATTCAGATAAAGATTTACAAGACGGTGCAATATCGAAAAACTAATAATGCCATTAGAACGGCCATCCTTCAAAACCCCTACATACCAATTTTCATGAAAATATCTCGAAAAATAAGGATTTTAAAAAATCAAATTTCAAAACGGTACATGCAGCGCCATCTCTGGGCTGAGTTACCTGCTGCCACTTATGAACTCCTGATCCAAGAATTTTTTTTTTTTCGAATTAGCCATTTTATTTCGTCATTTTCGTGGGGCGTCGATTGACAAAAAAAATTTTGAAAAATAATTTTTTTTTCAAAACGACGCCCCACGAAAATGCAAAAAAAAATGTTTAATACGAATAAAAAAAAATTCTTGGATCAGGAGTTCATAAGTGGCAGCAGGTAACTCAGCTCAGAGATGGCGCTGCATGTACCGTTTTGAAATTTGATTTTTTAAAATCTCTATTTTTCGAGATATTTTCATGAAAATTGGGATTTGGGGGTTTCAGAGGATGGCCGTTCTAATGGCGCTATCAGTTTTCCGATATTTCTTCATTTTAAGGAAATACTAATATGATGTAAATTCTTGTTGATCTTTGCCTGTAATATTCTTCGATGATTCTTGTTGATCTTAAATGACCTACAAAATATGTATGTAAGTAAAACACCGAGATTGTTCACATTAAATATGTTTATTTTGGTTTTATCATAATTTTAATACAAATTACACTTGGTTTTCATATTATATTAAATACGTTTATGGTAGTAAAATCTTGTTAATATTAAATTAGAATAAATTATGTTAAAAATGTAAATTAAATTAAATTTAGTTACTAAAACTAATTTATTTTTCGGTTTTTTTTTGTTGTTGTTGTTAAATTTAATTGGTGTAAAATCTATTGTTTTCGATTAGGACAAAATATTTTCAAAATATACTTTTAATTACTCATTTCGTTACGCGCTGCTAATAAAAAACTTTTTCATTTCCATTTTCTACTGTAACTTAATAAAATCTGATAAAAATGATATATTCTTATGTACTTAGAAGCTACGATATACAATGCTATAGCTATTTTTCTTTTTTATCTAAGTATGTTTCACAAAGTCTGTGTTTATAGAAATTTTTGTTTTTGTTGTTTTTCATTTATTTGTTTTATTATAAAAGAATTATATTATGCAATAGTTCTTTGTAAAAGAGTTTAGAAATGCATCAACATACTATTTTTTGTTTTTGTTTTTGTTTTTTTTTTTTTTTCTTTAATATTTTATTTTATCATCATTAAGTCGAATTTCTTCCCATTGTTTATTTACATTTAGAAAATTTTCTACAAGTTACAGGTGGTTATAGCTACAATTTTTTTTTTTTTTATTTTATTTTATTTTAAATTTTTTTTCTTTTTGAAAATTTTTGTGTTTACTGATTTTGTAGACGACATAAATTTTTTTTCTTTTTTACATGAGTTTCATTTAAATATTTCTAAAAAAATGACTATATGACGACGTTATTGCTTAGAATTCCTGCCAAAAATCAAAGCTTTCAAAAGCTCTGAGTTTTAAGTATAATAAGGGGGGCGGGGGGTTGTGTTTCGTTAACAGTGAGAGTGAAATTTAATCGAATAATATGGAAGAACACATTGACACTAAAACCGAATCCAATGTTATTGATTTGTTTCTAGATGTACACATAAAATGTCAACAAACATATTTTTTTTTGTGTCGATTCAGTTTGGACAATTATCGATGTTCGTTTTCAGTTCAGTTAAGATCTATAGTCGAGCTAAAGATGCTGATGTTAAGATGATGACAAGAATGTTCATAATTTTATGTAAAAAGAGTTGGTTGAGTTGCCCTTAATCAACAATGAGAACAAAAGCAGAAATATTTGCTATACTGACTAGGTACGTTTTTTGAAATTTTAAAAAATTAATAGGACGATCTGTACCTTATATCTACCGTGTTCTATGAAAGAAAAAAAATCTAAAATTAGAAAATCTTAAGATAATTTTAATAATTCCCAAGAAAATATTATCATAATGTAGGTAACTAATTGTGGTTATAATAAAAAAGTTTTGTTATAAATAAAATTTTGTGAAAAATATACACAGCCAATTCCTATGCAGACAAAATTGTAGGTAGCCACTAATATAAGCGAAAATTGGGTAAAATGCGATAGGAAAACCTCAACGTATTGTGAATTTCGTATTAATTTCGTATTAAGGTAGATTTCCTAAAAATTGGAAAAAAAATATTGCCGTCTTCCAATTACTGACGTTTCTCTACAGATTTTCTTTGAAAATCAGAAAAATATAAAAACAGAAAAAATATTTGGAAAGCTTTGAGCTGAGAGAAAAAATATGTAGAGAGTTCCAAGGAGAAAAGAAAAAATATTTGGAAAATTTCAACCTGAGAAAAAAATACTTTGAAAGTTTGGAGCTGAGGAAAAATATTTGGAAAGTTTGGACCAAACATAATAATGCAAAAAGAAGAAATAATTCGAAAGTTCGAAACAGAGAAATAAATAAAAAAAAATTATTTGGAAAGTTTTGGAATGTGCCTACCCAATTAAAAAAAAATCTTCGAACTGCTTGCTTATTATTAACGTTGCTAGATCAATCTGCGTATTTATTTTAAGTATTTTCAAAATCCAAAAAAAAAGTACGGTGCACCCTAATATATATTAGTTCCTGAAGAAGACATACAAATATACCCCAACTACACCCCTATAAACCATAACCATAATTATACTTAGGTTATATACCTCAGGCCAAAATATTTAGACTTTTTTGTTTTGTTTTTGACAGTTTTTGTCAAAAATGAAAAAAATACAAATTTTGGAACCATCAAAAACTTTAAAAAAAAAAAACATAAAATTTGAAAGGTCAAAAGTTTAATTTATTTTTTGGGGGATGAGATAAAAATTATGGTTTAATAAAAAAAAAAACATTAAAAATGTTCAATTACGATTTTTTTTACAGCCTGTGCAGCTATAATTCTAGTGGATTGGTAATTATAGGTGAAGTTTAATGTTCCATATAAATTGTTAGTAGGCCTCAAATTGTAGGTTCAATAAAATTTTTGAAAGAAATCTCTTTCTTGGAAATGTAGAATTAACGTTAAATTAAAAAAAAGTCAGTCTAGTTATTATTATAATCAGTTAAATATAATTTTTTTTATTTTTTTGTTTTTTTTTTTAATAATAATAATATTGATATTTTCCGTATATTAGTTCTTGGTGTGTGAGTGTGTATGTGTGTTTTGTAATTTTATAGTTTAATTTTTAAAGTTTATTTACAAATTTATTATAAATGATCTAAAGCCATTTGGGATTTTTTATTTTTTATTTTATTTTTTTTTTGTTTTTTTAATAAATTTCTGTTAATTATAGATTTGGCGTTGGCTTGTTAATGTTATAATGATACCTACATACATACATAAGTATTTATATATATATTTATGTACAATTTCCAAATTTCATTAATTCAAATTGAAATTATTTGATTTGCAAGCTACCAGAGTTTATGTTTTTTTGTTTACCTATTGTACCTAAATAATGGTAATTTATCGATTATAAATAATATTTACATGTAATTACAATGCATTTTCAACCTTTCAATAGCTTGATAATTTATTGGGTGGGGGGGAGGGGGTAGGGGGGTATATTTACAAAATTTAAATGACAAATGAAACACGCTATACTTTTATTGGTATGGAAATCGTTGTTTTGAAAATGTTTTATAATTTCTCTGTCCCTCGCACACATTTTTTTCCCCTTTTTTTGTTTTTATTATTTCTTTTTTTTTTGGTTTTATTAATTTTTTGAAAAATATATATTTATCGCTTTGACTAACTTTTTTTCTTTTTATTTTTATTTTTATAATTAATTTTAATTTGCAGCAAATAGGAACCAAAACACTTTTTACACACTAAATTTTAATTTTAATTATTACCTGTACTATTTTTATTTCTTTTTTTTTCTTTTTTTTGGATGATTATATTGCTTATCCGTGGGATGTTTTTAATTCTGAAAAAAAATATAATAAGAAAAATATTAATGAAATTTGCTCTGTATGTATTCTAATAATGCAGTCACAATTAGGGCACCTAGAAAAAGCTCAAGAAATATGTTTTTTCCACAACATTTACTGTTAAGGCAGGGGTCGTTCGGTGCATGCATTTTCGTTAGAAATGTGACGTTTATATGTTCACTGTATGCGATACAATTGGTGCGTTTTCAGCAAAACTGTGAACTATCCCATTTTGCTGCGAATTTTGGCACAATTGTTCAATGAATCTTTAATTTAGACAAATTGGGTTTTGTTTTATTACGGCTAGATTTTTTTTGAAAACATATGCGTAATGTGACGTTTCTTCTGAGAAACGCAATTCGGACGAAAACGCAT
This sequence comes from Platyura marginata, assembly GCA_026745375.1. NCBI lineage: Eukaryota > Metazoa > Arthropoda > Insecta > Diptera > Keroplatidae > Platyura > Platyura marginata. The sequence goes on along the minus strand of JANSTT010024180.1, from coordinate 25,122 downwards.
GCATAAGGACGATCGAGGATTTCATGATTCAAAATTGTGTAAAATTGTAGTTACTAATTACAACAAAAAAACTACGGCTAAAGCTTACCTTAAAAATAAAAGTATCCGCTTGCGTATCCTGTGGCGAATTACCACTCTGATAGCCGGGACTAGGTGACTCAGCATTTTCTGGTACGGGCGTAATATTGGCATAGTTTGTTGAGCATGTCATCAATGCTCGAAGTTGGGACGGTGTCGGCGGATGCGTTTTGCCATCACCAGCTTGTGTTAGCGAAAGAATTGATCGATCGATATTTTGATATTCTTTGCCGGATCGAGGCCTCAATGTTGAAGTATTTTGTCGTATAAGTCTAGAATGGAAATGAAATTAGAAAGAAAATAAGAAAATTAGAGGAAAAAAAACTTATACAAACCTAATTCCATCTGGAGTGTCCGATGAACTATGACTAGATAATGATAATGTCTCAATATAATCAGACATATCGGATGTTCCACTACTGGTGCTTCGCGAATCGATATATGGCGGTCCTGTAATTGATGCCTGTTCATTTGGACTTGAGTATCCTTTGACTTTTGGCGGACATATTGGTATTTCAGCTTCGGCCGATGTACTTTTTTCCGGAATTTTAATTCGCTGAAATTGAAAGGTGATCTCCCGCAATGGATCAAACGATTTTGAACGTCTTGGTAATGATGCATGAACACATGTTGCAACTGGTTGTATATGTCTTTGATGTCGTCTCGTTGACATTGCCGTTGTTAGCGGCAATTCAAATTCGGTGAATTCTCCGGTTCGATGACGCATTGAACCTGTCGACACACCCGAATCATTTGAGCTGGACGAATCACGGTTTTGTGTCTTGCATGGAACACTAGCCGATCTTCGAATGTAAACAGATTGTGATTGTGAGTTTTGGCTTTGGTTTGTAGATAATGATGTATCATCTTCAGTTTCAGTGGATTGTTCTGGTTTCGAACAACAATTCTCATCTTGGCAGTGTTCGCTTTCTTGATGAAGACAAGGTGATGACGATCGTCGATCATCGATTTGACCCAAAGATGATTTTCGCAATGTTTCTGAACTTTCAAAATCGTCAACATCTTCTAAAAATCTTGAAGAATCTGCGGATGAGGAACGTTTTCGACCGTTCAGCCGTTTGTCGGCTGGCAGTAAGTCACTATTGTCCATTAACTGTTTTCTCGTATAAGGACTGCCACCAAATTTGTGAAGCAGCATCATAGCACTGCCTGGAATTCTGGCTTCTTGCTCGGAACGTTTGCGACTTCGGTCTACATTCGGCGCACTGAGACTTGGATTACTTGCCGATTTTTCACCGATAATTCGTTTCAGAAGTTCTTTGGTTGGAAGCGGTGGTGCTGATTGATTGTTTGGCGTTGCCGGAGACATTGGCAAATATCCCGGGAAATTTTGTTGTTTTTTACCTGGTTCCATAAGCATATAGTCTTCTGGTTTGTTAACAGGCTCAGTAGGTTCTTCTTTAACCTCATTTTGAACTGTCGGTTTTCTCTTGCTCGCATGACCACATTTCTGACAAAGTTTTGTCCGCGGCATGCACTGTATCAATGTCTCTTCAATATCACCCACAGAGAATCCAGCCTTTCTTAATACCTCCTTGGCATTTTCGTAATTTTCTAAAGACAAGGCAAACTCAAGATTTGTATAATTAGCGTCTATTTGCTCTGTTTCTATATTTTCGTCTTTATCACATTGTGGCTCTTTTTCCGGTTCTATATTAATATAATTGGCTGTGGCTATCACAGCTTCGTTAGTATTTTCATTGTCTTCATCATCATTAGGACATTCACATGATTTTTCCATCAGTCTTCGCTTGATTTTCTTTGTCATATCAACGGTAGCATATATTGCAAGTTCGCCACTTGGTTGAACTACTGGCATTTTTCCCTCACCACTTAATTTTACCTTATTTATAGGAACGCCGGTATTCTCGATGCCGTTTCCTCTGCGGCAATATGGCAACGATATCCAATTGTCGGCCCATGACATAACTCTATTGCAGGTACAATCAATGCGTGGCCCATCTGTTGTTTGTTTGTCTGAGGTCACATTACAGCCGCATGCACTATTTGGCATATCATAATTGCCATATTTATCAATACTTTGGTTACTGTTCATGTCCTTAGTCAGGTACTCTTGAATCTTTTTGGGCGTATCATAATTCTCGGTGACACAGCTGTTCTCTACTTGGACTGGGGTTTTTGGTACATCGTAGTTTTCGTAAGGACCCACATGCGACCCAGCAGCGGTATATAATGGTGCTGTAATTGGCAAAGGCATCGGTGGTTTTGGATTCTTTGGTTTTGGTGGCCTTGGTGGACAACACTGACATGGTGAGGAAGTATTTTGATTTTGACACGGTTGTGGGCTAGGAATATGTTCATACCATGACTCATGGCTTTGAGTTATGGTACATGATAAACGAGGCACAGAATACTCGGAACTGCTACTGCCATAACTACCATGGGAAGAGCATACGGACATTCGGTCTAGACCTCCTTGGTTCGATTTTACGTTAACATTTGTTGGATTCGACGGACAATTTGTTTGATGTGTATAATGATTTTCGCCTATAACTGACCAATTTGGTGGTTGACCGGATGCCGGTGTACCGGCACCGGTAGCCGTTGAACTTCTTGACATTGATGCAGCGCCCAACTTTGATATACAGCTCATACATCGTTCTATATTCGATATTGCATTTCGTGGAAAATGATCAGCATCATTAAAGCTATCATTAACCTCCGAAACGGACACTGTGTCCCCACAACCATAATTACTGTCTATATCACGGGATTCTTGAGAAGGCCAATACGATATTCGATTACTACAAATACAGGTATGCACTGAATCTTCAATATGACCTAAGCAACCTTCATCTGGAAGAATGTCTGGCGGTCGCGGAGATATTTGCTTTCTAGGACTATCCATTGCGGACATTTTTCGCGCTACAGCTCTCCGTTTTGTTGATAATTTTCCTTGTGAGGCCAATTTAAGGGTATGGGTAATTTCATCACCTTGATCGGTTACAAAAACATATAATCCTTCACCTTTACCACATCTGGAGCCACCTTCGAAACAAAAACGGGAATCAACAACACCGTATCGTCTGAAAATACAGAAATTTATTGTATAGAATTTTTGATTGCGTTCCGAAAAAAACGTGATCTGTGACGTTTACAATTCCAATTACCTCAAATAACCAATATCCCAAAGTCCAGCCAATTTAGGCGGAACACCTGTTGTCAAACAGAATCGACTATCTTGAACATGCATTCTGGCTGGTCCCGTTGATAGCTTTGCCTTTGATGGGGCCGTTGACACTAGCACTAAGTACTGAATGTCATCGCCAAGATTATTGGATATCTTAACCTTGTTATCGTCGAAAACACACCAAAAAAAAAATGTAATTTATCAATTTCACTCTCTCTCAAAACAAAGTCAAATATCTAATCCACAAGATGAAGGACAGGACAAAAAAAAAAAAAAAAAAACAAAAACAAAATCCTCACCTGCCACTGTATAAGCCGTTCCCTTGTATCAAAAGCCAGGACAACGATTACATCTTGACATATGATTGCAATTGTATTTGACTCCTTGTCCAATGTAAATCCCGATTCTACACCAAGAAAATGCTGCAGTGAAAGCGAAGCTTTTGTTTGACCCTGTTTATATCGATCCTTTGAGTCTCTGTATAGCTGAAGGTGAAGGCAGTCTATATGAAGAAAAAAAAGAAGGGAAAAAGATTATGTGCACGAGATGATGTTTGATTGAAATGAAATAAAAAAAAAAAAAAAAAAAAATCGACGAATAAGAAGGTAGAAGATAGAAGTTTATATATGGGGAGAGAATAAGAAAAAGTTTTATTAAAGCCTTTCTATTCGTGTTACACAAAGCGATAATTGATTGGGATGGCTTAAAAAAGGAAAAAGAAAAAAAAAAAAAACTAAAGCATTGAGGAAACCGTAAATATGCTAAACTTAAGCGATATTTTTCCTGTGAAGATTAACACGTCCTTTTGAATGGGCCTACATAGGTTTAATCTCAAAATCAAATTTTCAAGTACGTCTTATCTACACCTATTATAGTCATTTTTTTTCTTCCTTTTTTTTTGAAATAATGAAAATGCTTCCACACTCATTTTTAGTCATTGTCGAAGTGAAATATTGATTTTCTGGAACAATGGCAAATGAATGAATGAATGATTTCGCAACATGAAACTCTCAAATATAAATGTTCGTTTATATATCCCGGGTGTGTATTTCTTGTGTGTTCGTCTTTAATGGTTGACTCAAGAGGAAGGTTTTCCCTTAAATACATGTATATGAGGTATACCTATGTATGTTACATATATATTATATATATGCATGTATGTATGTACAATGTACATACATAGATGTGTAGCATCATAGATACCTATTCCTGTGGAAAATTTAACAGAATTTCTTGTAAGGTTTTACTTTGAGTTATTAGGTATGGATTATTATCCATGGTTTTTACTAGTAGATGTAGTGCGGTGATATTAATGTGAATACCGAATAGATTTAATGTAAGAAAAAAAATTTCGATTGTAGATTTTGAACTTTAAGACGAAAAATGGCCATCATTATAGGTTCTTGATTCTTGTTTGTTGTGAAAAAAAGGATAAATTGATGGAAAAGGTTTAAGTTAAGAAAATCTAATTTATTTTCCAAGTTAATAACGTAGAAAAACGTTGAAATTCAATTAGAAAATATACACACAGGCACACACAAACACAACATATAGGCTGTTAAGTGGCTCAATGACTCCGAATCTAAAAATTTATAGAATGGCAGACGTGATTGATTTTCTAAATTCCATAAAATTAATAATCTCAAATTCTTTAATTGATTTTTGTTGAATTCCATATGTATCTCCTCACATTTACTATCGAATCCTGAAAATGACTTTAAATTCATTCATAAATTAAATTTCATTTTGAAAAATTCAAAATAAATACTAAACGAGAAGATAGACCAAAAATCTATACGTCGTTGGATTCGTACAGTTCCCAGCTTTAATTTGTGTATGGTCTCAGGTATAAACTACAATCTGATGATTTTTAAAAAATCTTCAACTGACATAATGTTTTTAAAACGATTTTCTATCGAAATGTCCCACCCTAATGATCGCTAGTCGGCAAAATATTTTTTTTTCGGATAGATATTCGAAACGGCTAACAGGAAAAAAAACTATTTTTTAAGGAACTTTTATGCATTTTTTAAGGAACTTTTATCGAAAATCTATGGGATGTGTATGTGAAAATTGGGAAAATCTGAAGCAAATAATGTTTTTTCCCGAATTGGATAATTTTCTCTAAAAATATTGGAACTATTTCTGATTTTTTTTCTTTTTTTTTATTAATAAACACGAAAATAAAAAAAAGGTAGGGATTGAAATTTTCTACAATCACAAATAGTCACCCATCGGCACCGTTTTTATATTTTTTTTCCTTTCTCAAATTCTGTGTTTCATTATTTATCCTTTGATCACCCTCTTCCGGACCAGCTTTTCTAACTTTTATGTGGCACAGAAATTATTTCGTGTTCGTGAGGGATACCTAAAAAAAAATGATATCCAATTTACCCGAAATTCCTAAACAACATAATCTAACTAATAAAAAATACAGGAACCCAATAATTGTACATATGACTACATCATTATTATTATTATTATTATTATTAAGATGGAGTAAGACAACCCTTAATATTTTCCATCAAATAACCTAAAGTAATTGATACATTTTTGTAGTTAGTTTATTAGTAAATTTGCAATATCAAACAACAAAAAGGGGGAGTTACTTAATGTACATTAAAACGTCATGATAATTACAATGAAATTTTATTTTTTTTGCTATTAAAACATGTGCGCTGCACATTATTCACTCAATGTTATACTGATACGGATACCGAGAACACTCAGTTCAACATACAGTATTTTATGATAAATGGGGAGGGGTAGAACGTAGTATGTCAATCTCAATTTATACATTATGAACTGCTCACTTTCAGATATATCATAAAATGTATAGAGAAGATCTTTAATAATTATCATAAAACATTATTTTGCCGCTACAGGGAATTATTAGAATGCTTGTTTATGTCAATTTTCATTAAATAAAATGTAACAAAATATTGTTTGGGGGCAAATAGATGTACAATACATGTACAATACATACATACATACGGCTAAGTACATTATATTGTCAATGTCATACAAAAGCTTGTATTCGAGGATTTTACGCAATGGCAAAAAAAAAACAACAAAAAAAAAACCGAAGAAAGATAGGGCACACAAGGATAAACACTAACATGAAAAGGCTTATGTCGCAGAGATGCCCATTAAATATACGAAATTAACGGCATTAGGAAAAATACTTCTTCTTCATTTGACGTAATTGCTTTTAGAGATAAATCCTATTTTCTTTTTTCCTTTAAGGATTAATACCAAACATTTTCCAATATTCTCTTCTTATTATGTCGTTTATTTGTTGGTTGTACATTTTCTGACGACACAAAAAAATTCGTTTCTATTTATATCGTTTTTGTCCTTAAGTTATTAGGCTGCAGATTAATTTGTTTGAGGATTTTTTTTTTCTTCGTCCTTCTTTTATTTGGCAGTATAACGCACCGATATAGTAACAAAACAATGTACATACTATATATACCAGGAACAACAACAACGAACAAACATTCCAACTTTCTTGCACTGAATTTTAATTTGAAGTGATTTACAGCTGGCATCCCTGTGTAGTAATTTTCGTTTATTGTTCTATCGTTGGGTTTCATTTTGGCGCCAGGAGAAAAAAACGTTGCATTAACCATAATAAATCATTTCAGTTTTTTTTTTATTTTGGGGAGGCAGGGAATGGGGTATAAAATGCAGATTTATACTATATTTTGGCCATGGTATGTTTATAAATGCTTTTAAGCCGCTTTACAAGAAAAGGATCCCTTTTATACAGAGTATAAATATAATCTTGTTCCTTTAAGTTGCAAGATAGAGTAAATTGTTGGTAACTATATACACTCTGATACCATACATTCAGGGCCACATTCCAGACAAATCTTTATTCATGATGGATTATAATTATACATCCCTACACAAAATTTTCCTTTCTTTTTGTATATACCAAGTACTGAGACAAATTTAAGTGGTCACATTAAAAATGTTTATCAACGGGATAATAAAAATTAAGAAAATGTGGGAAGAATTCTGGCTCAAATAAAGTATATCTAATATAATGCGGTTAATTTTTATCTGAATCTTTGTTTGAAACAGTGGCGAATTCTTCAGTGTCTGTAATTGTATGTCCAGGAAGATATTTTTTGGATATTTTTTTATCGAAGGACTCCTAAGAGTTTTGTTTTGTTTTTCACAAGGGTCAGGTTTATAGTCCGCAATTACAGGTTCAGAAAAAAAATTGGTAATTTTTTCATCGAAGTAGGCCCAAGAATTTTTTTTTGTTCTGTACAATGGTCAGATTTTGGATAAAGGATCATTTCAGGTTTTTGAACCAAACTTTTGGCAAAGGACTAAAAAACATGGAACATCTTTAAAACTGTACAAAAAAAGGTCCAAAAAAGAGATATAAATGAATAAAAACAAGAAGCAAAGCTGAACTGAATATAAATCAATGACAACATAATTTAGAGTCTCTATCATTTCATATTTTTTTTCTTTCTATTATTGATATCTTCTTTGAGAATATTTACGTAAACCCTTTTTAGAAAAGGCAGTACCCTAAATAAACAATTCCTATCTACCTAAATATCCTTTATCTGTATACTTTTATATATGTATGTATATGTATACTAAGTAGTAAGTACATGTAGAGAAGATTTAGTATTCACCTTTAGACATGTTTGTGTAGCATGTATTATTTAAGTAAATTTCATTTTCTAAACAAACAGTATCCCAAAACTCAGTGAACCTCCAAGAATTTGCAATGGAAGAAGAGAAAATTCATTATAAACTGTAACAATGAAGAACGTTTCAAGTAGGTTTGCCAGTAAACAGTAATGACACTGATTATATTTTATGTTTCGGTTTAAAGTTTAAAATTAGACAAAATCGTCTAGTTAAAGGTGGAAGATGATCAATCTTAAGTATACGAGTATAATGTTGATGATGACGAAGGGTTTTGAAAAGTGCAGAAATATTTTATCATATTTAGGGATATCTTAATGAAAATATAAATCCCTTATTCATATCAGTTGGTACATTTGTACACTCTCGGTAAATGTGGATGTGGTAGAGAGATTTATTAGAATCCTTCAGAAAAAGGCTCAAAAAATTGTATAAAAATTGACTTAAAACAGTTTTTATGAAAAGTGGTAGTTGAGTTTCGCTATATTCGTTTTTTATTCAAATAACAAGCTTTTTTTGGTCGGTATTCTCTAATAGTGCGTACGATTGCTAAAATTCCCAATGACAACATTGTTAACCGATGATCACCAAAGTCTATCTATAGAGCATCAGCCCAGGAGAACAGAAAAATCAATTTCGATAAATTTTGGAGAAAATTTTCAAATTACATGCGACACGAGGCTCTCTAGATAAATCCTTTAAAATGTCCCTACCTACATATATATACATTTGTCAGCCTATACAAGAGCTATGGCATAACTCATCTATTATCGAATGGCAAAATATTTTTCGTAAAATATTAAAAAGTGATTGTCAAAATATAACGACCTTTGAATAAAATATTAGCGTCGCTTTTCAATATTATATCTACACCCATATAATACCAACATTAATGTGCAATTCAAGTACCATTACTGGCGACACCTCTTTTCCCTAATACACCAAGATAAAACTAAAATATTTTTCTCACGTCGTCCTTTTGAACATCACGATTTATATATATATATATACCTAACATATTGCCATTCGTAAATCTTTTTGACAGTTCTGGCAAAATTTCCATTGAAAATCAATTATTTTCACTCTCTTTTGAATATTTTTGATAGAAAAAAAAATGGTTGTTCAGCTGTGTTTTTGATGGAATAATTTTTAAAATGAAATATGATCAACCATTATTTGATTAGTCATTGCGGTAACTCTTCATATATATGTACATTGTACATATGTACAAAAACAAAGCATAAAAACAAAATCAACTTGACTCTACATACATATATGGATATTCAACTAAATATACAAATCAATTCGAACAAAATGTGTTATTGCTCTTCTTCTTTTTTTTTTTTTTTTTTTTTTTTTTTTTTTGTGGAGTAGCTGCAATATTTTATTGTATCAGTAGTTTTGCATACATGATTTTGACAACCCAAAACTTCACTATACATGAATCAAAAATGCCAACAAATGTAAACGGAAAAATATTTCAATGGAGTGAGTATGCACCAGAATTTCATTTTAATGAATTAGGGTGGGTAATTTTTTTTTTTTTTTTTTGTTGAAAATGTATTAAGACTGCCAAATAGTAATATGTAAAAAGCCGACATTTGAATATAACGAACCTAGAAAGAATATTTTTCCAATTTTCATAATTGTATTTCGTTTCGACCCACCCTAATATACACATATTGTACACAACTGTACATTAAATGGCACTGAAATATACACAAGTCACGCGACTATGGGCTGTCATTAAAAAAAAGGGCAGATTCGTTGAACTAACTATTAATCTCTGTCATATTGGTCTATATATGGTCGTTATTTTTGGCTATTTATTTGGTATTTCGTCGTCTGAACTTTATGACAAATCGATAGTCAATAGATAATTTTTAGTCTGTATTGTGATATGTGACGCTCAGTTACTGCACAAATATATTAGCCAATAAATCAAATTGTACTCGTATTTTCAATATTAAATTCACTAAGTACATACTAATTATAAAGTTCCGCCACTGCAATAATTTATTAAAATCATGACACCCTAATAAGTAGAAACATAATAATTATACCATAATCTTATCCGTTAGGGATTAGACATCTAACAGATAACACGATAAACAATTAACATAAATTTTGTTTTTCACCATAAATAAATTCTAAACGAGACAGGAGCAAAATTCATAATTTTCTAGACATTCGCATATTATGGAAAATTATATATGGAAAATAGTTTTAATATGGTATATGGGTGCATGGTGCATTATCTCGCATTTTTATTATAAAATGAATTTACTGATATGGTGCAATGACAGATGCATTTATAACACAGACGATAGTCATAAAATATTCCGTTCCGTTTGTTTGTAAATATCAATAAAAATTTCTGTGAGAGATATGAAAATGGCTGATGTCAAAGTTTTATGGTTTAGAGATCAGTTTTATGTCTTGATTATCTACATACATACATAAATTCATGCATATTGGCACTTTGAGCGTATTTGAAGTACGACGATATTTTTGTAAATATTAAAAATGAAATTAATATCCGATTTAATAATATTTTTTTTTTATATTTAATATTGAAGAGATTTTTTACTGTGATCATAAATGATCATTTTTCACTTCATCAATGGTACCAGACCAAATATTTGAATATTTCGATTATCTTGGAACTTTAACAAACTATGTATTTTTTTATTAATCAATCCATATATCATAGAATTCTAGTGTTGAATATTCTGATTTGGTCTTTAAAGTTAAGATTATTCATTGGAGATTATTAATTGACTTAATTTTTTTCTCCTCGCGAATTCCCTCCTTTAATGCAATATCATCGAATTAATAGCAAAGTAGCCCTCAGTTCTTTGACCATATTTGAGTTAATTGTTCTTGCTCGAGCTGTAGTTGATTCGAGGACCATCACACCGAAGCTTGGTCAGCGAGAACATAATAGAGAAGGTAATAAATTTCTTAAGAATTAGTGAGCAATTTAAAATTTAATGCTAGTCCTCCTACTGCAACACGTCTATATTTTTCTAAAATTATTTTAAACATTTAACACTACAGCACTGATCCTTCTATAATTATAACTGAATCATAGTGTACCTTACCTAAAACAATGTTTTGTCTGTATATACATATATCATAGTATACCTATACTCAGACTAAGTTGTGAAACGAGCATTTAAATTATCTTGTTTTGACTTAGAAAAGAAATTACACCAGATGTACTAACATTTATGTCCTATTCAGAAAATATACCATGTATGGTTTTAAGGATACAAAGACGTGAATAGGATTTGTATTTTAAATAAATGGGAGGGTAATGTTTTATGCCGGTGGCAATTAAGGCACGTATATGAAAGGATCGAAAAGAAAATAAAGTGCCTGTAGGCTGAAAATAGCCATTATGTAGAACTAATTTTAATTAAATCCTTTGTTCCATTGATGGAAAACTTTTTGTTTTTTTTTTTGTTTTTTTTGTTTTTTTTTTTCTCGAGGAAAACCACACAAAGTAAATCGGTATAACCACAATGGTGATGCGATACTTCTAAAATGCTCTTACCTGAAACAAAGAGAAAAAAAAATATATGAAATTATTATTCCATTCGTTTTTATTCACTTGGAAATGTAATCATACTGGTGGAAACATAATAATTCTAATTTTATTTGTCTTTTCTCTTTTTTTTTATTCTAAATAGAGTATAAAGTATATTGTCCCCATAATACAAACTCTTAAGACTTAATTCACATTTGTGCACGGTAAAAAATAAAGAAAAAGTTTTTTTTTTTTTTTGTAAATGCCACCGTAAATCTCAACGAGGATACATCCAACCACACAAGCCGAAAAATAATGGGTAAAATGGTAGTAGAAGTACTTTTGCATCTCTAAATCATATATAAAGTTGAGTTATTGCCGCTTTTCACCATCCGAACAAAAAGCTCGACATGAAAACTCTTCCCTAAACAACTGAAGCGACGGCGGCATCGGTGTGGCGGGCTGCAATTCTGCTGAATTAAAAACGATAAAGAATCAACCCAAAATGGGATTTTATTTTTTAACTCATGTTCCAACGAAAAAACAAAAGGAAACTTTTTAACAAGATAGCAAAATCATAAATCGCATAGTCAAAGAGAAACGAAAAACAAAAAAAAAACAAAAAAAAAAAAACCCAAAAATAATGCCAGAACCGTTCACTATGCGATTTGTAAAAAATAATTTTGTACTTCCAAGCTCAGCCCATTGTAAAACACAAATTAAATCGTTCTGGCTAGCATTTTACTATATATGGAGATATAGAGATTTCGATTTGCCAACTCTCTGGGGGGGGGGATAGAACAAAAAAAAAACAAAAAAAAAATAGGACGCACCATTATTGATATTTATTCGTGGCAAAATCCTGTCGTTGATATGCAAAACAAAGTGACCATTCTCTGGATTGCATAATGGTGTTGTTGCAGAAAAATGCAATAAATTTGTATTAGATGGATATCCTGTGTAGGACGCTTTTTTATTTTTGGTTGGAGGGCGGTGTGTGTAATTGAAACGAGCGTGATTTGTCGCTTTCATTTTCAATAATAATATAACGGATTTTATGAGATTTTTTGTTTCCCGCCCAAAATTGCAACGTAACAACACTAACAAATTCCCAAAATGATTATGATGCAACCTAATGGCCCGAGGGATTCACCCCTCGGAATTTTGCTTTATTGGCTAGAATCCATTGAAATGTACATAAATAGGTACTATACATAGAACCCTACTCACATCCGCTTTGTAGTTTACATATCATGAATCAAATATAAAATGGAAATCCATCCATTTCTTGGTAATGGAAATTGAATTGTGAAAAGTGGTATTGTGAAAATGTTTTTTTTATATACATATATATATATTCGTAAAAGAAAAGTATCTGAGAAAATAGACATGGAAGCCAGCAGAGCGATGAAGTTCTTGCATAAATTTTATTCCATTCTATATTATTACGGTTCGTTTGTGTAAGACCTGAATTTAGATAAAAGTTCAAGTTTTACATACATAATAACACTATTTATGCTCAAAATGGTGAAATAGAATCGAAATTTTTATGGAAACTTTTATGTTTGCACGATTCACGTTTTTATAGATATATACATTTTGATACTATAGTATTACGATCGACCCATCCCAATCCCTTCTATAATACTATATAGTTAACCCTCAAAGAAAAAATTTCTTTCATATAATCATCCGTAATATTTGACCTTTTTTAATAGGTAACCAGGAATCTTTTACCGAATGGCATTCCTTTAATGGCCATATTTACGTTAAGCTGAGACAAATAGAAAACACATTAACGGCGTAATAATGGAAAGATGAGAGGGAGTAATGGTAGCTTTGGATTTAAATTGCAGCCCTTCTAAAAATTTGTTAAGAAATTTGATAGATCGATAGACAGTGAAATGGCGATGTAAAAAATTTGCCAGATGAATTGCGCATAAATTAGTAAAAATACTTTTTACCATAGTAAAATTACCACAGAGCAACGAATAATTTACCATGGTGTGTGGTAAATATAGTGAAAATTCATATGCTACTAATTCGGCAGTAATTAATAGTAAAAATACAATTACAATCTGGTAAAATTAACTATATTTTATATTAAAATTAGTAAGCCATAGTAAACACAGGTTATGTTACTACAAAATGTGGCATAAAAGCTTTTTTACTATAGAATTCTTTAGATACTACTGATAAAAGTATCATAAACGGTGTCAATCACATCAAAGATTGTTTTAACCTCAATTTATTAGTAACAACTACCGTTTTTTTCTCAGTGTGTAGGCTCATTTTTTTTGTTATGGATAAAACAAGGATCTAAATTCAAAATAATTATAATTAATCATTAATTCTATTTCAACTATGCTGCCAAAATGTACAAATATACGAATATAATAAAAAGTACGAGAAAATTTATTAGACATTTGGTAATGGTGCGAAACAAATTCATAAAGGAAAAACAAAACCATAACAAGAAGTCAAAGTCACCAAAATAGAATTAAATACTGTGTCGGAATAAAATGAAATAAATTAAGAATGTTGCGTTTCAGAAATAAAATAAATTAAATAATTTTGACAGATAGAATAAATTGTTTGTTTAATTACTGTTTTAATCGTTTACCTCGCAGTGAGATGTGTGAGACTACACTGTAATGCCATATGCGTTATGTTGTTTTTTTTTTAAACATTACTTACACTACAAAATGGAATTATTCCAATTTTAAAGATTAACAAATGCATAATTCCAAATCCTAATACCATGAACGAAGTTTTTATTTTTTTTTATTTTCAATAAATCATTTCAATCAAAAACCATGTTTAAGAGATACGTAAATAACAACATGTCTACTTTTCTTTACGGACGACCACCCAAGAAAAATCGAAAAAAAAGTGTCACAGAGAAAGTGATGCCATTACTTAACAGTTACCAATTTTCTTCATATTGAACTCTCTATTTATACATCTAAATCCATAATCATAAAAATCACCCCTCGTTTGATGTACACTAACCCTACAGCCTACGTCATCTTTTTTTTTTAAGAAAATATTTTCATTGTATTGAACATCAAGTAGAGTGTCATGTAATCCGAAACCAGACTTTCTTTTAAAACGATAAGTGTTTAAGTAGATGAGTTTACCCAAAAAAAAAAAATTATTTGAAGTATGTAGAGGTATTTTGGTATTAAACTATTTTCTGTAAAAGATATCAATTTCAGTGTATTGGGTTTAAGTGTGTTATTTGATTTTGTAAACGATATGTTTGCGAATAAATATAAATAACTAGAGAATTGTTAAAAAATTTCGGTTGTAAAATTGATTTAAAAAAATGTACAGGGTGCCCCAATGTGTGATACTGAAAAAAAAGTTGGTTATGGTTATGCAACTACTAAAGATTAGAATTTTTATTCAAATGTGACAATAATGAATAGGAAATAATTTTTAGACAAATTTGACAGCTAACAAAATGTCACCTTCTTATAGTCAAATAGGTCTAACTTGTGCAGTCAGACTATAATTAGTATTAATTAATATTAGATATAATTGAGGCATATATTTATAACCCAAACGAGACGAGCTAGAGCATGAACCACGAAAAAATTGAAATATTAGAATTGAAATTAATTTTCAGGTTATAATTAAAAAGGACCATTTTATTGTTACATTTATTGTATGGCAATACAATCCGAAAATAAAATCGAGAAAAGAAAGTGAGGCTATAAGGAATAAAATAAAAAAAAAATTTCGCAGATGGAGAAAAGAGTCCGAAAATCCTTTAAAAACTACAATTAAATGTAAATATTAGGAACACTTCGGCTTTTATTTATACCCATTTCTGAAAAATAGAAAAAAAAAATTGTAACAAAATAGTAAAGAAAAGATTTTTAACTCCTTTTATATTTATAAGAGATAATTTATCATTTACTGTACGATGTACGTACACTGTACACTGAACATATGAGTTTGAGTATACAGTTGTTAAAGAAAATACAACAAAACCATTGACTTTAAATATAGAATTTCAATTTACAAACGTAAAAATAATTTCTTCCTAAAGCAATTAATTTGAATGTGATAGCTAAGTAAGAAATAAAATTTTAAGGAACTGACTGACTTTACGACTTCACCGAATATTTCAATTATTTCGGTCATTACTAATACTGCGACCGTATAAGTATGATCTCGCTCATATTATATATGTAGGTAATGGTTTTTAATCTATTTTCGGATATTTTACCCGAGTAATGTCAAGTAATTCAAAACAATATAACTCTCAGGCCACATAACCATATAAACGTTCCATACCGTTGGTTTCTATTTTAATTTTCCAGTCCGCCTGTCTTCATAAATAACGCACCAGATTATAACCAAGTTGTAATGTTTTCATAAATGTCATGTGCTCAGAGCTACCTTAAGCCCCTTAATTTAACTGTCATCAGTTTTAAAACTTATAAATAATATTAAATGTATTTAAAGGGCTTTCTCTAATAAGTGCTCTCTTTTAAATTGTATACATTTAATAGACGCGCTATCCATACGTATAGGTAAAATGCTCGAATTGATTTAATTTTTTTTTTAATTTTAAGCTGTAAGAGCTAAGTCAATTAAAATTAAATTATTCAAATGTGAAAAGTGACAGCGAAAAATGGTTTAACATCAACAAATAGTAATATTGAAGTTGATGTAAACCATATTTATATCTTCTACTACTACTATATCTATGTATTTGTATATACAGATATGTAGGCTGAAATTTACATAGAAAACTTTTTATCAATTCAACCAAACAATAAAATATAAAATCAATAAATTCAAATAAGAAAAAAAAACCAATTTTCATACTCTATCTGACACGCTATCCAAATAGGGCGTTCTCTGAATGATTGTCACCCCCCTAGACAAAGATGAGAAAAAAAGAAGAACAAAAAAAAAAAAAAACTGTTTTACTGCCTAGCTAAGATAATCCTCCTGTTACTTTAGACAGCTTAAAACAGAAGCTAAATGCAAAATATACACAATCTATACGTGCTATAGCCCAATTATTTACCATAGAACGAGAATATTTTCTAGCTGCTGATACGCCAGCTTAAACATAGGCAATGAATTATGGTAGAATCATGGTGGGCAAAGATTATGTTTATTTAAAGGATTTATTAAAGATGCTTCATTTTTTTTTTTTTTGTTATTCTTAAGCAATTTATTGAGCACCATTCAGCAAAGACGTTAGATTAATTTATTCTCGAAATTATCTTTGGAAAACAAAATATGCAAATTTGTTCAACAAATTACCCGTGGCCCAAGTGAAAATTATTGATTGAACTTAAATTATGATGGTAATTCTTAGTTTGGTGTTTACTTGGGATACGAAGTTAATGTTTGTGCGAAAAGTAGTGTAAATAAATCGGGAAAATGTTCTATACCTGGGAATTTGTACATCATCAGAGAATTTAAAAGTAATATGGCATCAAAATATTAATGTGAAAATAAAAATTCCAAAAAGCAATCTGAACGTTATAAGAACAAAAAGTCACCATTAGGTGTTGTAAATCGAGAGATTATTCTTGTGGGAATATTCTCAAATATTTTCTTTTTTAAAAATATTGCCTCTAAAATTTTAAGTACAAGAGAGTAGGAATATTGTTGCCTTATTAGAATTTTAATATCAGGGAGACAATTCTAAAAATAATTTGTAATTTCCTACTGAACTATATTTTTATTTGGAATTATCAATTTTCTGTTAAATTTGATAATAACCAATCGCCAATACGCCAATCTATCAATGAAATCTTAATTTTTTTATTCTCTTTAATTTTTGTTACGTCCATTTTTCTCTAATGCGACTAAATTTCGAGTAAATGATTAAAAACCCTAGAAATGGCATAATATTGATTGCCGCGCCATAACGGTCAGATGCGGAACTTTTTAATCTATTTATGAAATCTTAATTTTTGTGTTCTCCATAATTTGTGTTATGCTCAATTTTCACTAATACGAATAAATTTTGAGTAGATTATTATATAAAATTGATTGTAGCGCCATAACAATAGGTTCTACACTTTATGGTATTTTAATGAAATCTTAATTATTCTATTCTCCATAATTTTTGTTACAATCACTTGACTCTAATCTAAATAAATTTCGAGTAAATGGATGTAATCTCGTTCACGGTCGGATGGGGACATATTTTGACATAAAATTTCAAAAGAAAGATGATGGTGTTACAAATTTTTTTTTCTACAATAAATATTATAGGAGCTGTAAACTCACTTCCAAAGTTATAATACTCTTTGATTAACATCATACGGGTATACAGAAAAAAAACACGGATCACTCACAATGTTTATGATATTTGATCACTGCACTATTTTTACCATCATTGATATCCTTAATTATAGAATAAAGGAACCTTTACGAAATGATGACAATATTTGTAGTTGACAAATTAATCTTTCCAATTAAGGTTTAATATTTGCTAATTTACCAAAACAGTAAAACAAATTTATTATTGGTAATTGGATAATAATGTTTAATTAATAGATATATCATATTTGTGATTAATTATTCAATGAGTATTTATACAATTATTGCAAATATCAATACAATACAATATACATATATGTATATATGTAGATATATAGATTATGAATATTATGTATTGCACTAACGTGAAACTAATTTAACTTGTTATTATAATTGTTTTGATCAATTTACTTTGTTGAAATGACCTATTTTCAATAAATTAGTTAACCGTAATTGTGTCTTTATGTATTGAAAACTATATTGGAATGAAGAGTGGGAGGAGACTATGTATAGCCTTTTAAAAGTAGTAGGGGTTTATTTATAATGTATACAAGTATCTACTCTTAACTAAGATCAAAATGACTACATATGAACACACTAGACTCAGTAATTGCCGAGTGGGAGGAGAAAATACGACTCCTACACTGGAGAAACACACCTGGTCTAAGGTAGGCAAAATGAAGGCAAAAAATGTTCTTAAACTAACAAAAGTGGAAATATCAGGACAATATCAGGCAACTGTCATCTAAAATACCACGTGAATAAGCTAGAACTGGTCGAAGACAATCAGTGCCCAGGGAAATACTGATCTTCTTTAAAAAGGTCGAATTTGTTACTCATCTTTACGTTTATATATATATATATATATCTTATTGGTCTCCTCATTAACTCTAAATAAATTTTATTTAATGTACCTAATATTAATTAGTTTTTCAAAAAAAAAAATTACAATTTCAAAATCTATTACAATGAAAAATTGAAATTGAACCAATCTCAATATCTCTAAATTCTCTCTATATGTACATATATAGGTGGCAGCCATTTTTTTTAAATAGAAAACCTTTTTTAAGAAAAAAGTGCAATTTTTTTTTTATTGTTATGAAAAACTTATGTGTGCTACAATTTCTAAACCATTAGCTTAATGGTGCTGAGAGTTTCAAAAGTATTTTTACTGTAAATACTTTTCTAGCCTTGCGTGACTGTCTACCATAACTTGAGATAAATTTGTATTCATTTTACATATTGCAAAGATAAATCATAACGAACCTCAAAAACGAACACATGCTTTGCTTCCATACCTAATGGTAATGTTGCATATATTATGTTGTTTGTTGTATCGTTAGTTGAATCTCATGAGAGAAGCCAAAAAAAAAACAAAAAAAAAAACAACAACTCAAAAATTCAAAACAAAAAACTTAATTATTCTATTTGAATAACAATTCTATGCAATATTTTCGTCTGTTTAATTATTACCAACACGAACCAACCTCTTAAAAAGTACTTAGGCTGTGCCACTCACCCTCCATTCAATAAAAAATCCCCAAGTTTTTTCGCTTTAAGATTTTGTGATGTTTTTTGTTATTATCTATTTTGAAGTTAACAATGACTCTTAAAATAGATATTAGAGCATCACAGTTATTTTTTTTGGGGGTGAAGGTTTTAACATCTGCATGAGTGATGTGGGGTCAGTGGTCTCCAAACTGGACTAAATTTGATTACTAAAACTGGAAAATTATCGAAATAGAACAATTTTGTTTTAGAAAATGGCCAAAAAAAATGAAATTAAATTATTTACGATCAAATTCAATTTAAGGAGGATTAAAAACCATCTCCATTTTTAGCATCAATAAATTGGGAAGGAACATTTTTAAATTCTCATATAAGGAGCGGAAATTTTAATATTAAATATCTAAGCATCGAATTCAAAAGCATCGAATAACAAATAGATTCTAGTATCATATAGGTACTTCATTCCACTGAACCAGCAAGGTGAAGGAATCTTTAAATTATATTTTTGACTTCCTGCACTAAAAACAAAGATAAGGAATCCCTGATATATTAAATATATGGAAAACAACATTTTTGTTTACTTTAACATTAAAGCTACAAATGATACGAACCCAAGGTGTTGAAAATAAGTTCAATGTAGAAATATTAATGGAGCAGAACAAAAATATTGCCTCTAAGAAAAATAAATTAAATGTTCTTAATATCCTGGATGTTTTGTTTGGCTATTTATTTTTTTGTTAACTAAAAATTATTATTTTAAATTAATATTCATTCATTATATGCATGCATCCAAAAGATTTTTTCAAAAATCAAAGCTTTTTCGGTATATTGATTTGAAGCTTTTTTTCCTCTGGCCGAGTACTAATATTCCTAACAAACCTTCTTGAAAAAAGTATACGACAACATTCACCACTGTAGCGCCACATTTCATCACAATTGGCATTCTCTACAAGTTGCCATTGAAAAATCCGAAATATTTATGGGCGGCATGATTAAAATACGCCAACATACTTAAAATTAATTCATATTTGTATACTTTTCTTTGTGCACTGTGTTATTGTACATAATAAATAAATAACCAATTTATTTTGAAATCATTTTTTTTTTTTTTAAATTCAAAATTAGTATTAAACATCTGTGCTTCCGTTCATCTACAATGCCTGCCAATAATGAACAATTCAAGTTGATCGATTGTAATAAAATGATATAAGAAGGTACATTGGGAAGTAGGTACAAGAACAAAAAAAAAAAATATTATTTAAACTAAGGGCGGAGAACCACATGCCTGGAGGTAATTAAAAACAATCACATGAATGAATTGTTACTTGTCTAGCAAAATAAATCGCTTCAAGGCACAACATTCTCTATTTCAAAGGAAATTTATTTCAATTCGAATGTTTTTGTTTCATTGCGTGTTTCACTTTAATTGCTAATTACATGTTTCATTGTTTGGTATTGGTAGGTCTATAGATTGGTTATATACCAAATCCTGTTCAACATTACGTTTTGCAGAAAGTAGAATTTTCACATTTTTGATGGATGTGAAGATTCGTGTTAAGATGTATTGTCTTACCTGAAAAAAAGAGAAAATATCTGTTAATAATGTAATTAATTCATTTAATTAATTTTTTTTTTATGTGTTGGAGGTAATTATTAAATTATAAATTAAATATTTTGCAAATAGTTATTTGAATTAATCTTTTATCAATTGATCTTAGTTTGTTTCGCAAATTTTTGTTTTTCAAAAAATAGGATATCTACGATTTTCCATCCTACAATGTGATTGGAATCTCAACTTTGATTACCATTTAGCACTTTAGGTGATGTTTTAATAGTTAAATTAGTAAATTTTTTTAAAATATCTTGAAATCAAACCGCTAACAATAGAAAATTGTATATATAGATTTGAAAGATGCATAGTACGGGTACTTTCTTGAATTACTGTCCAATAAAAAATTAAATTTAATAAAATCATGTGCATCGATCAACAACAGCATCAGTACTGGGATAAATTGGTCCACTCTAATTCTATGTAAATTAATTTATATAAAGCAAAAGTCTTCTTTCTACTAAAATTAGTCTTCAATCTAATTTATTCTGCGGGCTTTTGTTGTAACATTTTGTTGCCATTTGTTTATTTCTTAATTCAAGCGATTTACTAATATCCATTAGAGTTCTCCCTTATCTCATTAGCGTTGATCACTTCATAAATTATGACTAAACCAAAAACTTACCCTTCTTTTACACATAATATACGTAAGCGTTTACAAAGTGATGTATAAAAAGTCGAAAATCTCTTTCGTTCACTTAATTCGTATATAGCATTTCTGTTGGGTCCAGATAAAAACCCCAAAAAAAAAATCTCAATAAATTTTTACGTCCCATAAAATATTACAAATAAAAGCCCTAGAGTCAGCGTCCCTTATTTTTCTAGAGACACAAACACACATACACCACGCACACATATAATATATCTCTTTAGACGTATGCATACACCGATAGATATATATTTTCATTCAATTTCCATTAACCATCTATCGATTTGCATTTATATGTAATTCTTGATATGTAAACTGCCGTAGGGGATGTACCAACCAAATGTAGACAATGCGAAAATAAATAAAAAAATGCTGGGGAGTGGATCTTTTTGGACCATTTAACTGCATCATCATTATTGTTGATCAGTATAACTATTTTTTTTTTTTTTATTTATTTTTTTTTTCGCATTTATACAGATTGTTTGGCTTTTGTTGGAATTAGTTGACATGAAAAAAATACGCTTCACGCTTGTTTTCAATTATGTTGCTAAATAGGATTTAAGGATAATAAAAATTTATTGTCGTTCGCTGTTTCATTTAATAAAAAATATATATTAAAAAAAGTTAAATTATTTTTGCCCCCTATTTAATTCGTATTGTTACATCATATATAGACGGTGAAGGGACACAAAAGGACCGTTCTGGCGCTCGATGCGGATATGACTAAGTATGACGAATTTTTGGCCAATATATTTTAATAGACTGAATTTGATAGATTATGTCATCATAAAGTTTTATGTATTCTCAGTTCAGACGGCCGGGGCCAAAACTAAAATTTTCAATTACGTAGAATAAAAACGAAACAGGGGATTGGATGATCTAATTTGATTACTTTCTATCGCTTACGTTTTATTTTACTTGCTCACCATTTTATTGGTGGAACACAAATTTTTGATTATTTGGCCGCAATTTAAAAAATCGAATCATTTTATCCCTAAACTCATTGAATAATAAATAATTTATGCTATTCATAATTTCGATCACCATAGATCGATAATTTGTTATCTAGACGGCACCAAGTCAATTAAATATTGCATGAGAACCACTAAGCTTTCTGCAAACTTTATAACTACCAAATATAACCTCAAGATTTCTATACCCACACCCACACAGTCACACTTAACTAATTAACATATCGATTTGGAAATGTTTATTCAAACAGATTTATAATACGCTAACGCTCATATCTATAGACCATATACATAGGAATTTCATATATTACTTCAGACAAATTATGATGACATTTATCTTATTTATAACTGAATTATCTTTAAGAGATACGATACCAAAATTATTAAATTCATTAAAGTTTTGTCGTACGGTTTCATCATAGTAATATTTTATTTCATATCCTCAAGATACCATTTTTTTTTTTCTTGAATAACTTGCATTTTTTCTAATATTTCCCCATGCACAAAAAGTAAACAGCATCTACTAAATATAATCATCGTTCATATAGTAGACCTTCTTCCGTAATAAATTAGTAGCACACTTTTCTTACAAAATAAAGTGTTTGTGTGGAAATGTTTATTGTATTTATAGAATTTTGATAGTTTTTTTTTGTTGCTTTTGAACTGAATTATGAATTTAATTTACTTAATGTATATTTAAAAGTTTTCGCAAGCTCCCTCTGTAGTCTATTTATAGATATAAATAACTATTTAACAATGGTTTAACCTCATTAACTACATATGTTACACGTATATATTAATTGATTTGTTGCCAAGAAACATTTTAAATTGAGTTCAGATATTTAAATCATTTTCACAATATTCATACCTACGTTTTTTTCTATTTAGTATTCCTAATTAGGGACCAATTAGTGATCGATTTGCAAACATTTTGCTATAAGTTACATAATATTGCCCATATTGTTTTTAATCGAGTAGTTTCATTATTGAGATGACATTTGGCGGGGTTCAATGTAAATAGATTTGTATATTATAATTTCTTCAACAGTAGAAGCCGAGTTTAATCGTAAAATTGAAACAAAGTTTGCTGTTTCTTATTTCGTATTTTTAGGCGGTGGTAAAATGTTCTATATTTTCAGACATGTTTTCTGCGTCTCTCAAGTATTCTATTTCATGAATGTATTATTGGCTTACTGTGACTTCCGATCCATATATGATGGATAGAAATTACATTGTTTGAAAGTTAATATAATTGAAGATCTGAAGCATTTATTGCCACTCTAGATTATTGCTGCAACAACTTAATTGCACAAAATTAAGCTTTTAACTGAGCCTGGATGCAGATGATTTCCATAGAAAAAAAATAATTGATCTTCCATATTAACTCAAAACGAAGACACTTAAATAAATTTATACTTAATTTATATTAAGATGAATTGCTGTATTTTTTTATAATTATAATATGTAAATATACAAATGAGTAATTTCTTGATTTAAAAAATAAAATTAAATATTTTTCGGTATCCAGACAATTTTTTTATTTACAAAAATACTCTTTGTTTATATTTTAATGGAAAATTTACAATATTTACCCAAATGTATAAAATAAAAATAAAAATACGAAAATTTTATTGGCTTAATTGGTTTTTAACGCACGAATACTGTATGTACGTACAACAAGTACATATAGTGTACACGCAACTGTTTACTAAGCAACGAAGTTACGTTTAACAATATTTAATGTCGTATGTCGGTAAAGTAAAGAGAAAACCATCAATTTAAAAAAATATTTAACTAATATATATTGAAATCATTGTCGCATTGGTAGGTATGCGTCTGTCCCATTAATAGTGGAGGACTAGTTCCATTAATAGTGATCTAATCCTAAATTAAGATTAACTGTGGTATAAACGAGTGCCAAATGTTGGGACATAACTGTAATGGTAAATTAAAAAATGAAACATTTTGTGAAAATTATTATAATTAATTAATTATAATATGTCTGAAATGATAAGTTTATTTAATGCGTAATTAGAAGAAAGTGGAATCAGAATATTTTCCTTAATAGACAGATTTATATATTTGCAACAATGGATGAACTCAAGTAATCGCGGATTTCAGTTCAATCAAATTACCAGACAGGAATTCCTCTAATATGGAATTAATACAATTATAAAGAATAATTACTACAACCAAAAAAAACCAGTTAAAAATCACATTTACTTCATTTCTTGGTACAAACTTTGACCGATAAAACAATTGTCTTCTATAGAACTAAACATTAAAATGTTGATTTTTGAATTTTTCTTTTCGTACATAAACTTGTACGCTTCGTGCCTGATATGTATGAAAAAAGTAAAACACAATAATAATTTTCAAATTTTCCTTAATTTCACGAAAAATGAAACAACTTAAACAAATGCCATGAAACTATATGCCACTATATATATATATAATTATGTACATATATATATGTATGTAGTACACAATATTTTTGGTATGGTAACATGCAATATAAAGTTAACTATAAGAAGACGTTTTGACTGAGGTTTGTATGCAATTTTAATTCTCCTTAATAGATCTTTAAAGCTAATTTAAAACTATAATAATACAAAATTAAATTGT
>JANSTT010024169.1:0-38329 GCA_026745375.1 Platyura marginata | reverse complement strand
AAAAAAAAAAAAAAAAAAAAAATTACCATTTCTCTTAAACACTTAAAGGAACCCTAAAAAAGTGGTTCTGATAAAATATATGACCACTTTTAATTTTTCATACAACGTCGCCCCATCCTAATGTATATGTAGGTCTTCCAAAAAAGAGAGTTAACTTGGGGGGTGAAATATGTATTGGTCAGCATTTTCCTATATAGGTACGAGTATGATTAACAAACATAAATTTATTAAAAAATTTAGGGTTAGATATACACTAAGACCTCGATTTGCGTCGTTTATGCAATTTAGACAATTTTTTTTTAATTTCTTAAATTTTTTTGTACAAAATCGCGGTTTATAGTAAAAAAGATTGTATTAATGAAATGTAGAGAAATTAAAATATTTAAGTCCAAACTTAAAATTTTATTCATACCTGTCGTACCTGACTTTTGATGTTTCAAAATTAAAAAAAAAATAGATTCAACGAAGAAATAGCGTCTCCCCACACTAAAATATCCTAAAATGTATAGGCATACGGAGAGATATCATTTAAAATTTAGATAATAAATAATATCCTCCTAACAGTACTGATTCTAAGCGAATATTATATACTCACATCTATTATGTGAGTATTTTGGTGTTTCCCATTAAAAGAAGTCCTACAGAAATACTATGTAATAGATTATTTCGATTTGCGTCGTCTTTCTGTGGAACCAATTAATGACGAAAATCGAGGTCTTGGTATATTTAAAAAAAAGAAGAAAAGGTAGCATTTTCAGATTAGTCTATGTAAAAATAAATGTCTATTGAAAAATTTAATTTGTTCGATTTTAGATTAGTTAAATGCATACGGTGGCTCAAACCGATTAATTTTAAATACTTTGAACATCAATTTCATTTTTTAACTTTATTCAAATGGTAATTGAATGGTGACTATTGTTTAGAAAATTGAAGAGAGTGAAGTCATTTTAGTGGAACTTGGTGAATGGAATGAGTGAGAGGACGTCAATTTGTGGATATTCAATGATGATGTGTTATAGTCTATGCCTTTTTTCAAGGTATCCGAAGAAAAGTCGGTAAAACAGTAAAAATAAGTATAAAAAAATAGTAAAAATGATGGAAATTTTTTAAAAAAATCTTCGAAATCCAATTAGGCTCTTTTGGACTTTGTGTCCGCTGCTCTGACCACTATGCATGCTAATACTGTGTTACTTTATATTTATCAACGAAATATTTTTTAAAAAAAGTCAACCATTTAAAATGAAATTTAAAAAAAATTAACAGAGAAGTTGAACAATAAGTAGCTGATCAAATTTATATTCAAACAATTTTGGGTGATTAATAAGAAAAATGTCATAGCTTATTTTCTTTCACTAAATATGTACCTACCTACATCAACGAATTAATGGTTCAAATTTCGTATTCAATACAAAATGTCTTTTATAGAGTATTTTCTTGAATTTACGGTAAGTCTCTATGTTGGCTTTTACAGAAAATGGAACCCATAAATCTAACTGCCTATGTATATTGTAATAATAAAATACTGAAATATAAATAAAGCATTTGCATAAATATACCGACTCGGTTTAAATTAAGTTTCATATTATTGTAATTTGATGCTTTTATACATAGCATTGTCACAAATCAGACTTGGTAGTATTTATCAAAATTAAATATTTCATTCTAACTACTTACGTTTAAAAACAATGTAAAATTAATATAGTAAATTTTCTCAAATTAAATTCTATTAGCAACATTTATCTTATAAGCTTGCTGTGACATAGTTCCATAATATACATATACGATGGAAAAACATATACATATGTACGCTGTAGGAAAAACAGAAATATATCATTCGACAGGAAAAGCATAAATAAATGCGGTTGTTTGTATAAGTTACCTTCTCTTATCTCTCCATTACCGACATTTGTATTCACCATATACATATTTATAGGTTATATAATATTAGGAACTTATATATTTATATATATACATACATATATTTAATGAATAGTTGTAATTGCTAATTACCTTAGTCTATTTTACTGAATTTTACTGCTTGGAACATTCATTTAGCACCCGACCAATGTTCGGATAATGTTCAAATTGAAAATGAATTAGTTTTGAACATTTTAAAGTAACATTAAGTAATTGTTGTTTTTGAATTTACAGATTAAATAAAAGTCATTTATTTACTTGTTTCAACCGAACAGAGGGCACTCCAAAAAGCGCCAAACTTTATAATTTTTCCTCAGAAATGGATAAATAGTTTGTGTTGTGTATGAAATACTTATCAAGAATATGTACATAATTGTTTTGTACAGATATGCTATATGTTTGAATATATTAATTTTGATCAAAGTTAATGATTGGACAGAAATTATTTTCGGATCGGAAACGTTATTTAATTGTTTGTTTCGAGAGACAAAGACACAATCATATACTATAGATATATAAATTTATTGATTTAAAATGCTCAACTCAACATTTTTTAAATCTACATAATTTAGGTTCCCATAAAATAATGTGTCCAAAAGAAATTCTATTTAATAAAAAAAACACAACCACCACCAAAATGTATGCCGCGTAGTAAAAGTGAAAAAATTAAAAATAAAATGAAATATAAAAAGCGTGTATATTAGAATAAAAACCTAATCAAGTAGTTAAGATACATTGGATCCATGGGGACTGCTTTAGGGTAAAACAACATAACGAACCATACTGTTTAATATTTTTTTTTAATGCAAAATCCATGTACAAAGATGTAGCCAAGGCACAGGAAAACGACTTCTTTTTCATTGTATAAATTTTCGCCATCATAATAAGATTTAAAAGCAATTTGTATTAAAAATTATTACACGGCACTCAGCTGTTACGTTACTCATGAAGAGTAACTAATTTTATTTAAAACATTTACATACCTGCTACAAAAAAATGTATGTTTTATTAAAAAAAGGAAAAATATCTTTTTCTACAATTTAGATTTTAAAATAACCGCAGGAAAAATGCATTAAAACTTTACAATAGAATTTTTCTGTAAATTAGGATGAATGCATTATAAATGGAAAATTGAGTAAACAATTTTATTTAAGAAAAGGTAAAAGTTAAAGTTGTATATATTCGTATTGTACTGTAATGTACTTTCGTTATTCACTTTCTACAGTAAAATTGTTGGAAACATAATTTAAAGAAAATGAAATTGGAGAAAAATTCTAAATATTTGTCTAAACATAGTACTGTAAAAGTTGTAAAACATCCATAAATAATAAAAAAACGCGTGGATAAAAGTAAAAATATTTTTAATGGATTTAATTCGTTTATTTGCAATAAATATTCAAACTTCAATTTTGCCGCAGTAAATTATCAAATACTTCAATATCATTTTCTGAGGTATACCATAGGAAACATTAAGAGTATTTCCCATCCCCTTTATTTGTTTTTTTTTGTTTTTAAATCCAATAATATCGATGCTTAAAACACTTTAAACTTTTGCTATTACATCGCTAAACCTGAGGACTTGAGAGACCAATAAAGATAAAGTATATCGACAAACTTTTGCAATATATAATTTTTATATTTTATTTGGATAAGTTGTTTAAACTTCGAATTTATATTAAGTTTTGTTTGTCTATGGATGAAAAGAATATTTTAACACAATCAGGAAAAAAACATTTACATGTAACATAGAAAACTTTTTACAAATAAAAAAAAAACTTTTAAACATATCATTTAACATGATTCAAAATTAAACCTCAAAAACAATTCAAACAGGCAATTTCAAAGTTTCTTTCTTCTTCCTGCAATCACATACATACATAATATACAGACTAACTGATTATACAAATGTAATTGCGTTTAAAACCACAAAGAAAAGTTTTTAAATTTACTTTTTGCTTCAATTATACCAACTCCTTTCTATTTGCATAACAGTTTATCTTCAAACAACGTCACAGACTGCCAGTTCATGAAAATACCCCATAATATAAATTAAATGCAGAGACGAGATGGACTCAATGTGCTTTATGCTGTTTTATATGGGTATATTAATGTTGCAACGAAGTTTTAAGTCACATCAAATAGTATAATGTAGTAAAGGACACAAATAGCAGTACAACACCTGGGTGCCATTATGAAACATTTTCCAAACACCATATACATAACTACAAAAGGTATACTTGTATAGTATGTTATTGTCCTGTGAGATACTATTCGACTTTGTAACTAAAATTAGATTTTATGCAACGTGATTTTGCTAGCAAGTTAGATGTTATTTGAATAATTTATCACGTGTTTTCTCTTTAAAAAAAACTTAAATAAAAAGAAGGAGTAAGTAAAGTCAATTTTATTTTCCTTTTAAGAAGTGGAATATGTTTCTATCGTACATTAAAAGATATTTATGTATTATGTAATATTGTATTTATATTATGCAAATAGCACAAAGACAAAGTTCTAAGATAAATGTAGCTGCACAAGATTTGTTAGAAGTATCAGAAAAAGGTTGCATATTTGTTATTATTTTATTTCTAAATATTTAACAATTTCAAGGAAAAGATCTGGGAGTGATGGTTTAAGGTACATGACTTGAAAATTAATCGTAATATCAATATCGCTGTTGAAGAGAAAATATCTCTTGGCTGAACCATAGAACTTTTCAGCTAATTATCAGTTTCAGAAACATAGTATGTATAGAGACACTAACTGATTTCCGTCAAAATTGATCCTACCGTCGAGTTGTTGGGTAAATAAAAATTCTACTAACACAAAAATTAAAATTAGTTGATACAGGCTAGTCCGGCTCGAGCATAAAAAACTTATAATAACTTCTAAGTAGATGGACACACAAAATGGTAAATACATAGAATACATGGGAGTTTGTTAGTTATTGAACTAATTTTAAGTTTTTATTTTTGGTTTATTTGGAACCTAATATTTAAATTTTATACAGTAGGTAAAAGTAAGTTTTACTCGAAGTTTTATTTGCATACATGAATGTATATCTTAACATTCGATCCACCACACCACCCATTACAAATACAATTCATAAATCATAAAAGTTATTAAAATATATTGCACAATTTCTATTTGTAACTATGACTTTATGACAGACGAAAAATAATCTAAGAAAATGTTGATAAATTAAGTGTACATACCCAAAGTTTGAATATTTAAAATTCATATCATGATAAAAGATTTTTTTTTCTTTTCTTTTCTACTTTTAACATTATTTGATATAGAAAATCCTACCGCATCTACAAACTTGGCCAAATAAGAATTTTCAATAAAAACAGAAAAAAAATTATTTCTTTTTAACTAGACGTGTGATATGTTTATTAATAATTCACAAAATAAAAAAAAATTGTCAAAGTACATAAATGTAGGTTATAATGTGAATACCTACATTTATGTACTTTGACAATTTTTTACTACTAATACTATTTGTAAAAATTGTTCTTTTTATGTCCGTGTGTGTAGTACTAGTAGATTTAATTCAATCGTTCAAGAAATGTCTGTAATATAAGCACAAATTCAATGCTTTTCTTGTTCTCGTACACTATGTGGGAAGGGATTCGTTTAAAGAAAATATCTTATAAAATAAGGTACAAAACATAATAACACAAGCTATTTGGACGGATTTTCTGAATCCACAATAATTTATGAAATGTTGGATAAAAAGGATAAAATCAAATATATATACGTGCTGCTACAAGTTTTATTCTAAAAAAAAAAAGGAAAAGAAAATTTCATTTTCAGTTTGCTTTTACGATATTGTAGACAATTTTGGTGATAAAGACAGCGGAAAATTTATTACTAAAAAATTGTTTTATCTCTACAAATGAGTTTAGTAGTAGTGTAGAGCATTTAGATTTGAAATTTGTTCTTCGTTAAATATTAAAGGAGAGAAGGGACTGTTTTTAACGCACTTTAATGAACAAATTGTTTCCAAATAATTTGTGACTTAAGAAGACAATCTTTGAAAATATATTGATTAAAGCTCCACGGTGGAACTATCAATAAATTTATTCTCATTATCAGCAGTTTGTGATTGGACTTATTAATAATAGATGTAATGTTAGCTACATACTATATTGGTCTTATAGTTACAAACATTACTTGCGAAACGTATTTTACAGATGTTTAAGACAATTGGTTTTTTTTTGTTCTCAGTGGTATATACTAAATGACAGTCATTGTAATTTTTCAAAAAAAATTGTTTTTTTTCAGCTGACCAAGAATGTGAAATACCGGTGGAATATATTTTCGAGAACAATTTAGAAGGACTAAGAAAGTAAAACTATTTTTAAAGAATTTTAGGAATAAGAGCATAGTGTTATTAGCTATCTTAATCTCGCGAATGTGCCAGAATAATGATTCGGACGATTAAAATAAAAATGTATCTGCATAACCCGAATAGGTATGATCTGTTGAATAAAATTTAATCATTCTTTGATTTTAACTTTACCGACGAAATTGGGTTCAGGGAGAGAAAGGCCATATATCTTTGCAAAACGGATGATTTTGAGATAACTGATGTATGGTAGAAAATATTACTTTGAATCAAACTCTCTAAAATTTCCACTAAGCTCGTCTGTCTAATACACTAAATGACTAAACGTTAAAGCTATGTATGTTTGATGTCAGTCTGTTAGTGGCAAAGTCAATAGTAATTACTTGCCAACTGATATTTTACATAAATTTTAACCTCAAAATTACCTTTACACTATTTGCTTATAAATACATATACAATACAATAAATACATTTATTAATGTAACCATTAGGGAATTCACAGATTCAAGTACTTCACACATAAATTGATAGCAATCACATCTTGGTTCAATTAAATTTAAATAAAAAAAAACTACGAATATCATCAAGACAACCGGAACATGGCGGCCTCATGAAAATTAATTACAAACAAAAATTACATACCTTGGTCAAGTAATCTTTCAGCATTTGGATATTTTCTATCAATAGCCACTTTTTCCGATAGTAATTCCTTTAAATATTCACTAACTTTTTCAGCAATTGGATTGTTTTCCTCATTTTCATCGTCTGATTTCATTGAACCTAAAATTTTATTGGTTTGTCAATTTCCATTAGATATTTCACGAAAATAAATTGTAAATACCATTTCCTTCATACTCAGCCATTACTTAGAAATTATTGTATTTAATAAGCAAGCACAATATACAATTAAAGAAAGAAATTAATGTTATTGTATTAAACTTATTTAAAATTAGAAAAATACAATACCGAATTTTACACTTTCAACGCGTTCCAGAATGACAGCTGGAAATCGACGCCATTTTGAACAAATGAAAAAAGGTGAATATCGAAATAGTGTTACCAGTAGATTATGAATTCTTATAGATAGGTATTCTCAAAAAAAATGTAGGATACGATAAAAACGGAAATCCGCAATTTAAACTTTCTTTATATTGGACACTATAAATTTTAAATTAAGAAAAATTCGCAATTGAAAGGTCGTTTAGATATTTTGAAATTATTAATTATACAGAATGAGTTTTGCCTTTTAATTATAAATTATAACATCCTCACTCCTCAGCTGATATTTTACGTTACGACTTAATCATAAAATTTTAATTAAATTAATTAAAATTTAAATTATTAACAACAGATAAAAAGACAAAAACAAATAAAATAAAAATTGTTTTGCGTGATCCGGACAAATAAATAATAAATTGTTTTGACTGAGTTTTTACAAAAATAAAATTATAAGAAATCAAGTAAAATTATCCTTTGTGTACACAACATATATGTGACATGTTATGTCCTCCTGTCCAGTATCAATTGAACGTTTTGCAACTTCCCCCGCATTTGGTGTACACTTGATGCGCTTTCAGTGGTAAATAAGGGTAAAAAATCGTCGAAAGGTACTGAAGCATATATTATTCATATTCATATTCATATTCATTTATTAATCAAGTATACATAACAATATATAGCTATTATATATATAATGTATATAGGAAAATAACAATTAGAGAAAAAAAACTTCAGAGATATTTAATATCTGTATGAATTCACAATTGAAATTACTCCTTTTATCAGATTCTGTGAATTCTTTAAAAAATATATTTATTGGGTCAAGATAAATTATAATAAGCGAATTTGAAAGTTCAACAATTTGTTCACCTTTGTTAACAATTTTGCTATACGGACAAAAAATGTTTGACGGGGGCTATACGTTTTTGCAAAATTATTACTTATATGTAGACCAAAGGTCATTACCTACTATATATTAATCCTTTATTTATAGTATATTTTTATTTGTAGAAATTTTCAAATAGGTATGTACTCTTAAATTTATGATTACTACACCACCTACCTGCATGACTTTGGGTGTACGTACAGATACTAACTTAAACTTCAATTTCTTTTCTGAAAAATCTTATTATAAAATTACAAAGGTTCGCTTCACACAATAGATATACTTATAATATTATAGAATCTATAAATTATAAAATGTATTCTTTGAAATGCATTATTGAACGCCAATAACTTTCTTCGCAATTTATATTTCTTTTTAAATTAAAAAATGAAAAAGAAAATGGAAAATTACTTGGTAGATTAAAGTGGATATTGGTTTATATATAGTTTACCTTCTGCATCAATGCAGACATCTACAAGTATTTCGATGTTGATTTTATAGGTACCTATATATGTATGTATGTATGTACATATACTTTTACATTCTATAGTCGATGTGGAACGGTTCATCGATCATTAACTTTTCAAATTGTTATTCCTGTTATGGTCACTATAAACGAGAGAAACAATTTTCCTTTTTGGATATATATGAAGAAAATTGATAGCCACTAGAATTTTTAGGTAAGCACACGTAATAAAACGTTTAAAAATTCTTTCATATTTCTCACAATATTTTAACAATGGCTTGTGTAACAAGAGAAGGTTTCCTTCCTGAGATTTAATTCACACATACATACCTACCATACCACTGAACAAAGAGTGAAATATTTCGAAAAAAGTATCATAATATTATCCTAGGCTTACGTTTAAAGTGTTTTTCCAGAGCCAAATCCAGGGTAAATGTGGAAATTCCTTTCTTTATCGTATTATATGTATATGCATGGTGTGGAGCAATAAAAGAAACTTGACAGAAACAAACTACCAAATAAAACGATAAGAATTTGTAATGCCATCATATTTCTGTGTGTACATTTCTAACAGAAATGCTATACAGAGGAAAAAAAGGCCGGCATTTTCTGTATACGCTCATTTTTTTGATAATACAAAATGGTATTTGGAGATTCTACCTCGATTACATGAATATACATACCATCCGCATCATATACATAAACGTATACCTCTATATCTAAATCTAAATATATATGTATACCTAAAATAATATAAAAAGTAGAAAAATATCATAAAAAGAATATATATCTAATGTAATTCTCGAGGTTGTCTTTTCGTTATTGCCTTATCTACTTATGCTAACGATTTGTTTCTGTTTCGGCTCAAATCCTTAAGATTTCAGCATTCATTCTTACTTATAGACAGGAGAGGGGCTTATAAGCCGTCATAGAAAGAAATACCTACTTGTTATAAATATGCAATGAAAAGCAACTTATACTGGAAGGTTTTTCTCATTAAGCCTTTATCTAATGTCAGCAATGTTAGGATTGTATAGTTATTATGGTGTCAATGTGCGAAATATTCTAGGCAATGTGATTTCATTCGAGCATACTGAAAATATTTAATGTAGTTTATTTAATATTTAAATGTTAATAAAGGCATAACATTGAAGGACTATAAAGGCAGAGTACCAAAGCGTGCATGATGATGATAAATGTGAGCAAGCACCCTAATTTTTCGACACGTTTGAAACAAAAATAAGAAAAAAAGATTTTAGTTTGAAGAACGCTCACTCGTTCACTCCGTCGAAAACATAATAATAGGGACCCCCATACAAAATTACAATTAAATGGTCATTAAGTAAAAAACCACACCCAGGAGGAAGTTTTGTAGTCCTCCTTGGCATCGTATTTTCTATTTATTCTGTTATTTTTTTTTTCGTACAGTGTTTTTTGTTTTTTAAATATGAAAATCAATTTAATCATTTTTTTTTGCTTATCAACCGTTTGACTTTACAACTTAAGCCAAACTTTGGCAATCTAACTTTATGTCGAAAATTCATACACCAACTGATCGTTATGTATTGTATATAATGTAGGTATGTATGTATATATGAAATTTGTTGTAACTCCTACAATATAAAGCATAAAATAGCTTAAAAATAAACATGGGATAACAACCTATTGCGTGTATATCTAATAATAAAGGTTCAACCTGATAATGTTAATCTATGTATTGTCGAATAAAAGTTGGTACAACTTTTCGACATCAAACACATGTATACCACTCGTAAGGTAGAGGATTATTATTATATAGTAGCATATATTACAGTTTTTTTTCTCTTTATTTTCTACAACAACAACAACAAAAGTTTTACTTTCACTTTGGAATCCAATGAGAGAGAGGGTCTGAAATTCATGTCCCGTTTGTAATATAGAACTAAATTAGAAAGTTGTTATGGATGCCATTAAAAAAGTTTTTTTTTTTTTAGTATCATCAAGACATTTTGCCAGAAAACATCACAGTTTTATAATGGAGAAAAATCTTTTGTGTTGTGAAAAATTTATTACGTCTTTATTTTGACAAAACGTTAGCTCGTTTGAAAAAGTTTTGACAGTTGAAATGAAGGGAAAACGACTTTATGTTACTCTTATTTTTGTAGATTTTTAGAGGATCGTTAATTCTCTTTATATAGTTGCCTGATAGTTGTTTGTTTGGAAAAATTAAAGTTTTTCGGTTTTGAAGAGAGACAATGGCAAAGTTTATTGCAACATAATGTCTTTTTATATATAAATTTACTAAAACGTTTTCTTCGTATCGTACATAAAGATAATCGACTTTACTTAAGTTACATTATTTTATTGATATAATAAAAAAAATCGGTTTGTTTAGTTGACATTATTTTATTTATACAGTACGTATTCGGTAATTGCATCACCTTGTAATTGCAACACTCTGTAACACTTATATATATATTCTATAATTGCAACAAATTGTTTCTATAATTGCACCTTTGGAAATAACTTACGCTAATGTTTGTTAAAGTAGTCGAATTGTAGATGTATTTTTAAAAAAAACTCTTAGAAATTGATATCCACGATATCCAATGTTACAAAATGAATTATTAAGCATAAGTTCTTTAACTTAATTCCTATTATAATTTAACATTTATATTATGGATATCACAAATTGAAATAAATATTTTTTGCTTCCATACTGTGAAATATAAAAGGGAAGCATTGGTTTGAAATTTTTTTTTCGCGTTTTTTCGTGTTTTCTCCATGAATTTTTTACAATTTTGTGTTTATATTTAAATATGTTCGTACTTATTATGTTTCATATTCAAACATGTAGACACCTATGTATTACGTTTTATTAGATTTTCTGCGTAAAAAAACGTATTCGTTAATTGCATATATCTCGTTAATTGCAACTAGCCTTGTTTATACCCGTATGATGTTAATCAAGGGTATTATAACTTTGGTACGGAATTTGTAACGCCCCTTAATACTCATCGTAGAAAAAAGATTTCAACACCATTGTCTTTCTCGTGAAATTCTAAGTCGAAATATGCATGTCCGTCTGTCCGTGATCAAGATTCCGGCCAAACGGCTGAAGCTAGAAAGCTGAAATTTTTAAAGTTTATTATGTATTCCTAGGGTAAGATCTCTATTGTTTTTGGAGCAAATCGGACAAAAAATAGGGGAGGCTGTGGTACAGTGTGTAATGTTTCTAGCTCCTGAGACACCACTTCACTTAATTTTATAAAAAACGCAAGGATCTTAGTTAATTCATTTATTATAAATTTTGATGCTTAATATTAAGGGAAGGTTGGAAGGTTGGAATGTGCACACTTATCTGAGCAAGGATCCATCCAGTAGACGCCATGTGTGAATATGAAATTGTTGTATAAGTGCAGTATACATATGATGTTAAAGTTGTATCTTGTAAATATGTTTATGTTGTATATATGATGTTTAAATGTTGTTATAAGATGTTGTATTAAATGTTGTATGAATCTTGTATAATGTTGTTTCCTTGTTAATTCTGTTATACTTGTTTAATATAATGATTATAATAATGAGCTAGAGCATCCGCACTGCTCGCCGGTTCGTAGAGCTCTTCCTGATCTACTTCGATGTTTTTGCCTTGGTAACGTTGGCCGGCGTTCGATACTTGGCACAACGAACTTATGATCAGTCATGGATAGCGGAGGGATATTTTGATAGGAATATAAATTTACTACATAATAATTTAACAAACATTGTAGCGCCCGAGAGGGACGTTACAAGTGTGCACCTAATTTTGATATGAATCATTTATTTACTCGAAAGGTAATCGAAATGTAGAAAAAATGAATATAACAACAATTATAGAGAATACAAAAATGAAGATTTCTTTCAGAGACCAAAAAGTTGTACGACCTTCCCTTATGGCGCTGCAATGAATTTCATTGAATTTCTATGGTTTTCAATCATTTATTCGAAAAGTATTTAGATTACGGAAAAAATAAATATAATTAAAATGATAGAGAATAAAAAAATGAAGCTTTCATTTATAGACTAAAAAGTTCCAAAAAATACCGTTATGGCGCTGCAATCAATTTTATGTCATTTCTAGGGTTTGTATTTAATTTACCCAATTATATTTGTTGTACAGACAAAATAGACACGGACAAAGTTGTAAATAATAAACAAAGACGCATACGGGTATATTTTAATCGGTGTAGCCAATTTTTCCTTCTTTACTGGTTTTTAATGCCGAATACTGTATTTAAGAGTTTTAAATTATTTTTTGAGTTAGTTAGAAATTTAATTAAAAAAATGTCACTTTTGAATCTGTCGAAGGACACGAATCCTTTTTATCCGAAAATTCTGCGGTGGCTTTACACTAACAATTTTCTTTAAACTTATTGATTTGAGCCATTTGGTCGGTTTCTTCTTTAACCTTAAATGGAACTCTAAAAAAGCTATAAGAACCCATTACGATACCTTCAAATTGTTTTAAGCTTTTGCAAACAAAAAAAACAAAAAATTCTTAAGTAAGGAACCAAAAATTGCATGAAAAATGTAAAAACACAATCTAATCTTACAAGTACTTCTTATTAATTGAAATTTACCTGGTGATTTGTGCCTGATGTTGTAAGTGCTTATTGCCATCGTATAGCCCCACTTACCTATAACTTATAACAAAACGCTTTCTAACACTGAATTAGTCAAAGCAAAAGAGGGAGAATGTCTGTACATAAATCCTAAAGATTTATTATAATGGAAAATAAATGATGGTTGAAAGGCGAAACCGTAAAATTCATCCGTTTTACAAGTTTGATAAAAAGCCCTTTAATCATATAGTCTACCAAATAAATATTTGAGGGTTAAATCATTATAGAGCTTTTTTTAATTTTAGATATATTCTGGTTCGTTACCAGATAGATATGGCGATTAAATAAATTAGCTCTTTGGCTGTAATATCGATATCTTAAAAATATCTGAAATATTTTACATTTTTTGAGTTATCAGCTGTAAGAGGTTTGTGTGAAAAATTGTGTTTCCTTCATTATAGAGCACAGACTATTAACTTCCTATGGAAAAAAAGTTTAGGTGAGTGACGATGTGCTGAGTGTTACTGAGTTTACCTAATTTTGATATAAACTATAACGGAAATGATAGAAATTATTTTTTGTCTGAAGTATCTTAAGTAATATTTAAAATTGATGGCATGCGGGTATTAAACAGTCAGTTTCAGTTGACTAATTTCTTTGATTGATGTTTTTTTTTTTAAAACATCTCCCCCACAATCGTTTAAATGGCGGAGCTTTTGTTTTTATTTGATACTTTAATTTTAATCATTCACCCCACATTAAAGTACTTATAGTAAATACCAGGGTGGATACAATTTATTTCTAAATGTTCTTTTTTCTTTTATATATATCTTAGATAGGGGAGGGTTCTACATATATGTAAGTTTCTATTATGTATATGTATGTAAAAGCTATAATATTTCTACGATCTATGATTAATTAAATAACTTTATTTGCCATGAGATGGAACATATGATCCCACCATTATACAAATGCGTATTAAATTTAAGAAATAATTTTTGGTTTTTTATATTAAGAAATTTACCGAAATATGAATCTATTTTTCTAACGTTGTCATAACATATTGCTCATGGTTTGTAAATAAATAATGTTATTTTAGATACCTATATATACCTAGGTACAAATACATCATAATACATAAGTCCTAGATAAATATTAATAAAATAAATAAATTCCTCAAATAAACGTAGAAAAAAAACAACATAAATCATTAAAATATACTAAGAAACAGACAGATTTAGTTATTCTGTTTCGTCTTTCTTTTTTATTGTTCTACATATCGGGATGTTTACCAAAAAGGAACATCATCCCTATTAAAATTAACATATTTTGTCCG
Source organism: Platyura marginata (assembly GCA_026745375.1). Taxonomy (NCBI): domain Eukaryota; kingdom Metazoa; phylum Arthropoda; class Insecta; order Diptera; family Keroplatidae; genus Platyura; species Platyura marginata. The sequence continues at coordinate 23,794 of JANSTT010024169.1, read as the reverse complement.
CAGGCACTGTGTGTATACGTAAAATTGATTTATGGAGTCGTTTTGGAGTAAAGTTTATGCAAACAAGTAACAGGAAAGATGAAAAAAGTTCACACTTTCATCTTATCTTCAGATATATTAACAAATCAAAGCCGAAAGGAACATGCGATGTCAAGGCTGTTTAAGGAATTCTAAACTTTGTGTAATTATATAAATATATATATATATATATATTAATGTGCGTAATTTGTTGTTTTTGACTTTAATAACAGATATATGTATGTATACATAGAAGAAAGTAAATTGGAATATCTTAGATCAAATATAAGATTATAATTGTTCTAGGAGCTTTAGGAGTATAGTTATAAATTCAGTTTAAAGTTTTTTTTTGCAAAAAAGTATTGGAAGTTGAATACAATGGTTGATCAAACAGATACAAAGTTAGATTCCTTCGATAGTTAGAGAAACATAGAGTTTGTGCCATTAGAGCTTTGAGACTATAAGACGGATTCAAATTTGGACTGAGAGATAGTCCAAAAAAAACTGAAATTTGTCTATAAATTTTCTGTGATTGTTTGACAAATTCAAAACGGAAAGTCGTTAAAATAATTTTAAAAAACTTCTTTATTAACGTACTTTACGCACAGAATCAACTAAACCGCTGGAAGTAGGTTGAGCCTATAATAGAAAATTTAAATTAATAACTATTTAAAAAAAAAAGATCTATGGCTATATAAAAACAACTATAAATATAATGTATGCAACTATTTAAGATTAAAAACAGTTCAATCTTTTGCTTTAGGCTCTGATATTGAGATGAACATATATGTATGTAATATGTATATATTAATATCTTTCTAAAGCTTCATGAAGAGTGCTTTTTTATGTTAATATCTTAATAATTTAGGGTGTAGTCCTCCATACATTTTCATATTCATGATATAGTCAAAATCAATCTTACGTTACCCTAAACCCACGCTGCAATAATTTATGTATTTATTTGTACATAAAAATTGGTTCTACATTTGTAAACGATTTCAATGTTTGTTTTTTCCCATCAATATTTATGAGATAGATTGCCGAATCGTTGTTTTTCGTTCTAAAGACTGCCGCCAATAAAAAAGATATTTATCAGACGAATTTTGATACTTTTACTTCACAAATGGAGCAAGAAATTATTGTTTTCTAATCAAAACAATAATTTTTATTTTTTTTATGTAATATCAGCGCAAAAATAACATAAGTAAACAATCTTATGTCGCGCCTAGATTCTTTCTATATACAAAATTGGAGATCTAATCGTTAAATTTATGTTTAAAATAATTTTGGATTTATACAAAAAAAAAAAAAACAAAAACAAAAAATATATGGAAAATAAAATAAATTGAATGAAGTTTACGATAAACAACATCCATGTAAACATTAAAATAAAATATTGCCTAAAGGTGAAAAGTCAAAGCTTTAGAAAGCTTTCAAGAGATTTTTATTATACTACATATAATTTCCTGAATTCTTTTACATATAAATATATATTAGCATATACAATATTTTGTTAAAGTCTTTACAAAGTCAAAAAACTAAAGAAATATACCTAAATACCATCAGCAGCACCACCGTGGATCGTGGTATTATAATAAATTAATAACCACACATAACAATGAGCTATACAATTTATATAAAAAGGATGATAATCCAATGTTTTCCGCATGTATTATTGCTGATTCCATGAAATACAAAACATAATACATTGTACACACCTATTTAGTAAATTATAATGGTGGTACATTGTTGTTTGAAACAATTAATTTAAGCTGTGTTATAATAAAAACGCAGTGGCGAACGTCTATTTAATTAAAGTTGTTAATAGTCGGCGAAATTTAATACTTTAAGATTTTCGAATAAAATCACTTTCTAATCTGATAAGATGAAACGAAAAAAAAGAGAGAAATATTGATACTTTTCTTCCGTCCCATTATCCATCAACTTGAATTTATCTGTAATTATGGTACCCATCCCTTGTGCACAAAGCTACTGCTGTTATATCAAAGCTTAGTGTTCCCTCATTATAATCGGTTCACACAGGCCATAAACATAGGGTAAAATGTTATTCTCACATTAATTAATTGGAATATGTTTTAGCAAGAGAACAAAGGGGATATATGATGATTCGCTAAAGTATACCCAGATTGCTGAACAAAAATCTGATATTATTACTGTATGAATGAGGGTAAATGACTAACTTTCTGGTGAATGGCCAAAAATAAGGATGGAACAGTTTAATATAAAAACATGCCAAATCAAATAACAATTAATTAAAGAAAAATCTATTTCCACTAAGTATCAAACAAGGAATATTATTTTGTAACACTCGAGATAAGTAGTTCTTTTTTAAGTTATCAACATTAATTTTATGTATAATTTAAAAATATAATATTAAAATTCTCTATGGAGCATATTTGCTTTTTTATTGCAGTTGAGTCAACAGTAATTTATTTCCATAATAATTTTTTGAAAGGTTTGTATATGCAAAACCAACGATGATGATGGGAATATTTGATTACGTGAATAAAATTTCATGCGATTTTCCTTCGATAGATAACATTGTATAGGGGATGATATCAGCACAGCACACTTACAGTCACATAGGAATAATGGAACAGTTACAAGAATAGAAAAAGATCTTTTCAGGATATTGGAAGGTTCATATAGTTTCCGTTATATATAGATATGGTTATTGGTTATATATTTTTCAAATCAATAAATCATAAAATAACTACGAAGAAAACTTAACCTGAGATAAAGGGTAGAAATATTTTCCAATATTATATTTGTGTGTGTGTGTGTATAGATTTTATTATTGATATCAGCTATTCTATCCCTAAAGAAAATTATATTGACATTTTATAATATGAATGATAAATAGGGCAATATTCAGAAATGATATAGCAAAAATTGAACTGTTTTCGAAAAAACGAATCGCAAGCATTTCAAAGACTTTATTTATTTATTCAAAAAGTGATCAAATAAATTTTCAATAATAGAGTATCTCATTCAGAGCAACATATAAAATTCTTATGCTGGCTCTTCAATACAAACCATTGCTATTACTAAAACCATCGAAAACCAAGTTTCTTTCTTTCTTATTGAAGTTACTATTTTCATTTTACTCATGTGTTGGTCAACAAGCTTTTTTTTTGAAATAAAAAACATAGAAAACTAGATCAAAACATACAATTTCGTTGGTAAATACTTTTATATGCCTTTTTCTTCTGTAATTCCTCTCTAGGCCAAATACTTTCTTTTAATTACAATTTTTCTTGCGTAACGTCAATAAAGTACATATTGTCATATATATGTACGTACATATACCCATATATGTTCTCCTCCTTTTCGTATTGTAGCCTATAATTTGGCTCAGATGAATTTAGACACCCCGTTTTTATGGCTTCAAATAAAATTGAATTTAATAAAAACACGAAAAGGTAGATAAACAATTTCAGATATGTATATGTACATACAGTGGTACAAAGAATTATTCGTACACCTTTTTTTTTAAATATATTTTTGCAATTTTTAGAAAAAATAGAAAACAATTTCCAAAACCTAAAATTTTTTTTCTTAAAATTACATATATATTAATAAGATCATTAAAAATTCATTTAAATTGATTGAAATCAGTTTTCTAAAAATTTCAAAAATATATTAATAAAAAAGTGTACGAATAATTCTTTGTACCACTGTATATGAAAAGTAGAACTTTATATATTTTTTTGTTAAGAAAAATGTATCTTTTCCCTATATTTTTATTGAATGTGACTTTAAAAAAGACTTCTAGATTTACATACCATATGTACCCTAATGTATCTATACATACCTACATATTATATGATTTTACATTATTTCATTTTTGTCTCAAGGATCTCGATACATCTACCTACAGTGTTGTTGATGAGAACGCACTTTATACAAAATGAAATGAAAATATTTGGTTTCTAAGAAATTTTAATATTTTTTTCATTTGAAATATGTACATAACCTATAACACTTAAATAATAAATGAATATTGTAGATAAAGATAAGATTACAATTAATTCACACCTCTCAATTATGACAACCACTAAATAAATTAAAATTTATAATTCTTACAGACACCATTAAAATTTGTATCAAATAAATCGCGTATGCCTTAAATGTGCCATGAAAATGAAAACGATTTTTTTTTTTTACTTTTGTTTTTTGCTATTTTTGCACCCTTCGAATATCACTTATATTTTAACTAAAAGAACCCTTCTTATATATTTCCATTTCTAAGTATGTCATCTATTCTATTAAATTTGGGCATCACTGATTCTCTCTAACAATGTACGAGTATATAATTAACCACCTACAGACGATACGTATAATCTTGGTATAATCTCCGGTCATTAAACCCCAGAATTATTAACGTCGGTCATTCATTTTCGTTAATGAGTTTATCTTGTACATAATTTACCGTAATTTAATGAACTTTCTACTCAAAATAAAGAGTTAAGAGCAACAGCAGCAGCACTCCTACATACATTATATACAATAATAACTCCCTCGGTTACATTTTAACGATAAATTCTATATAAACATAGAGAGTTACCTCACTTTATATAACACCTTTTTCTGAATATTGTAAACGTCTGGGTGTTATAAGCGCATTGTCAGGAATCTAGAAGAGAATTCCTCTAGTACGGTACGAGTATATTATAGAGTAATATGGAATGAAACACTCAACCCTCTCCCTCAATGAAGGCAAAATATTTCTATTAATTGTTTTATATAGGCACTTAAGATGAAGGAAAAACATTTTGATAATGTCTCTGGTAACATTATCAGCACATAGATCCATAATATATTGTCACTCTAATTTCTTTAGGTTAATTTTCAAAGATCCTATACTACTATATGTATATGTATGAGAATCTAAACATATGAGTCGAAATAATGTGGCTATTAATTTTGATTATTAGGAGTATATTAGTAAATTGTATAAGATAAGAATAAAGTAAGGAACCCTGCCGGGGTGTTATAGTTGATGGATATAGAAAATAAGAGATGTGAAATGTTCTGTTGGCAGCCATTTATAAATTTCTGATAAAATCTAATAAATGTTTCAATAAAGGCGTCATGCTAACATTTTGGTATAGTTAGATGGTGTAATTGTAAAGAATTTATTCGAAAAGTTATTCCATCTTTAAATTCAGAATTCAGCAAATCTTTGGTAAAAAATTTCAAAAAATTAAGAAATTGAATTTATTATTTTAATAATTTAATTGTAAAAATTCTGAAACATGCATAATATTTGCTGAATGCAATTAAAGAAAGAGTCTATACGTAGGGTGATATTTATTAAAATAATAAAAATATGACATTTGATTTATACAAAAAGCTTTTGTCCTTGTAGGTAGATTATACTTTATGGAACGAAGTTAATTAATTTATATCAAATGTACATTTAGCCATATGGATATTCTAAAAATAGTTTCTGACTTTATGATCAAAATTGTACTTTTTGAGTATTTAAACTGTATAATGTACATATATGTATATTGTATATATGTATGGGTAAAAGGTAACTGCTATAAAGGCAACTGTTTATTGATGTTTTATGTTCATTCAGTGGTCATTCACGTAGTCATCAATAACATTTAATTTTAAATAACTAATAGTATATTTCTGAATTCCAGAGGCTATTAAATACAAAAAAAAAATATTTGTTGGAAATATTAATTCTAAATTCTAACGGGCCACTAGTAATGACTATCCAAATACTCAACATACAACATCAAAAAAACGGTTTTTTTATGACATTTCGTCGTGTATAAGATGAATATTGAACACACATAATTTACCATTTACATGACTATTATTAAATGGAGAGTTATTGATCGTTATGTTATTTAATGGCAGTGGAAATGGGCTACGACCAGGCAAAACAAGACCTTAGGCACTTATTATCCATCTTATAAAACAAACATGTAAATCCACTTTATCTTTTTTATTGCCATACAGGGTTTTGATCCACCCCATCACTTGGATCACTCTTTGGATAATATAAGGTATACTGATACTCTCTTTTCGTATATCTACCTGTATTAAAACTGATATATATATATATATATATAAGGAATAGTATACGGCTGTATTTATTATGGTTTTTTACAGTCACGTTTACCCCGAATAAAAATAAATCCAAAATAGGTATGTCATTTATTACAAAAAATTCAAACGAAGGACCCATTCCGAACAAAATAAATCTAAATTGAATTACTTCTGGTACGTAAACGTATCTATACGTACAATGTACATGTACGTATACAATAGAATTGGTACATACACCCTATCAATGTTGTACATACATATTTATGTATAGTATGTATGATTGTACCTACAATGTACACAACTTTTTTTTCTTTTTCTTTTATTTTAAATTGATTTTAGTTTAAGTTGGTCGTCACTCTGTTGAAGTTCAAACACCGCTATTAAATAACCCCCTATTTTTGAAGCTTTTCAAAGTGAGTGAGCTTTGATACTGTTATCTGAATAATCTGTATAAAGGCACACTTACAGTGGCGGATAAAATTGAAAAACGAAATTGAAATACTTAAGCGACTCGTAATTATTTTACGATTTCACCCAATGGTGTGGTTTTTTTTATTCTCCCGCTTATTGACAACATTTTGAAGGCACATTTTGTGTGCTTACATTCAATAATTAGAGTAACAAGAAAATGCAGAAACAAAATTCTCCACTTGATAATTTAAACAGTAAAAACAGACAAAATGTTGAAACTCCAATTGTATTTTGGTTTAAATTAACAACGTGAATAATAAATAGAATCAGCTCAGACATATAAGAGGGCATTGAGAAAAATTTCCTAAGTTCATATCTGACCTGTCTGTTTATACTTGAATTATTTCAATCCATCCATATATACGAATATAGTATTCACATCCATACATACATACATATCATCTATGTTGTAGATATTATAGTATATCTAGAGGGTTTTTATCCTTTATTTGTTCATCATATGAAAACAGGGGTTTTCTACAAGATAATCCATGTACAGTGTCCCAATTTCTCTTACTCAAAAGCCAGAAGATTGTTTGGACGCAAATAATGTTTTAATTCAATGAGAGGCCGGGCTTTTGTAACTGAAAAGATCAGTATGTGGTTATTTATATTGCTTTTGTCCGAATGGAAGAAGGCTGAAGGTCTTCTATAATAATGTAGTATAGAGGGATGCACACATAAAAGAAAGGTTAGCTTGGAATTGGATATGGATGCTTAAGAAAATTGTACAAAACCCTATATCCATATACATCTGAGTTAAAATTGAGGAAAACTCATTTCTAAGTAAATGACAAATTATTCATATTGAAGGGGGTAAAAAGAGAATATGCGTGGCACGTAAGCAATTTAAGAAACTGACAATGTTTTAAAGCAGATAACAAAAGACTTTGAATAAGTAAATAGCAATGATCATTATTTTGTTAACCATGTTATTTCAATTAGCTCGATTTTGCGGGGAGACAATACCCTTATTTGTTGGATAAATATTTGGTTTGAAACTTTTACTATTTGACAATTTATAAATGTAAACATTTTGTATGCGTTCACATAGTGGCGGTAAATTAATTTGTAAATAGAAAGTTCTTCAAATATTAAATAAAAGAAAATTGAGATAAATCACAAATATTAGTTCTTTATATGGGGTGGAGATGTGTGGTGATAAATCGTTATGTATACTTATTTAAAAAAAAAAATTTTCTCTAAATTTTCTCATTTTACATTTTTATATAATTTTTCACTAAACTTTCTATTAGTAATTACACCATTTTTCAACAGAACATATTATTTTATTACCTGAAACAATTATCGTAGATTAATTTTTTTTAAGAAAGACCCTTCTTTTGGATGGACATTTTTTAATTTCGTTGCGTGGAGTTCATTAGTATAGTCAACCTTTTACATTTAAAAGTTTTATTATTTTCCATCAGGTCATCGCATTAATTCATTAAGACAGTTAAATGATAATAGCTAGAAAATTGCTAGATAATTAATAATAAAGCCCCAAAATTTCCTAAAAACACAATAAAGTTAACATTCAACACCCCCTTACAAACAATTTATTTATTATACACTTTTGTACCTGTAATCCTTCTTTTCTCTTATCTCTAATTACCAGCTAACCTATTTGAGGCAAATGAAAAAAAAAAAAAAATAATTCCTTCCTTTTCCTAATTTGTCAACCGAAAACCCATTTGGACCTATTTATCACCGGTCTATCTACGGTGCGTTGGATTTTAACTGCGAATTATAAGTTTTTCACGAGATTTAATCTTCTTTATTAATATTATAATATAGCCTAGCCTATAGCTAGATAAGAAAGTGACAGAAATTTGTTCACCCAATTTACAATATAATCCTTGACCTTTCAATTTAATTTTTGTCAAAAGGGATAATGATAAAATGAACTTTTCCCATGGTTACCTAATCTATACGAAAACATAAGTACAACCTGATCTGATGCGAGAGTTCCATTACTAAATATTTGCAAACTAACACACAAATTAAATTACGAAAGTTATTTATTTTAGTTTATTTTAGTTTAACTAAATATTTACCTAGTTAATCAAATTTGAAATGTACGAATATTTAACATACCCATACATAGTATAATATGCATATGTTGATTGTAGTAGAATGTACTAAATACTTACAAAATTCACATTGTTCAAATAAATACCTTTAACAACTTGAAAATGTAGCAATAATATAGAAAAGCAAATAAATAATTACCTAAAAAGAAATTAACGAATAGAGAGAGGTAATATGCTCCTTTATATTTTCATTATCCTTTTAGGTATTTTAGGTACTTGCTTTTATATATTTTAGATGCGTATAATTAATTAATTGTAGATACATTTATATATGTACATATGTATGTATGTACAGTACATATACATATGTAGTTAGTATGTTCATGACAAATATTTATTTGGTTATTATTATACACTAACATTACTGGATGGGATTGTATAAATTAGCTTTTGGGAATTCAATTAACTCTACGTAACCAGTGACATAGCAAAGTATCTCTGAAATTCTTACTATAATCCGAATATCAACCTTATTTATAGAAATATTTTAATAAAGATAATCCTATTTTGAATAAAATTTTATTTCCAATCTTATTTGATTTATAAATTTTTTTCGATTTTCTATCAGAATATCGAAATAATTGTCAATATGCGCGATTTGAAACTAGATATTCTGTCAGGCCATTTTTTCTAAGGGAACAATTAGACTTGCAGAATATCAAGTTTTAAATTGCATGTGTTTTTCTTCTTCAGATTTATAGGTTTCTTTACAACTAAGTCATATAATAATATATTAAGTCGAAATGTTTACATTTTGTATTGCCTAACATTATCCAGATATATTTAATAACCTGTATCTATATGCCATTTCAAAGTTTAGTTTAGTTTTCAATTAAAGTACATTTAAGATATTCAATATTTTATCACATGTACTTAGCCTTAACCTAAAGGTGTGTCCTCTCCGCTATCTGCCATAGTTATAATTAGACTAATAAGTTAATTGGTAATTGGTAATGAATAGAAAAATAACTATTTTAACTAATTAAAATAGGACCTCTTAAAAATGCCAGCCGCGCTAATATTCTTAATCGAATTTGATAGAGAATTCCATGTAGTCATCCCATAGACAAAGAATGACGTAGCAAGATAGTTACTGAAGTATGCCGGTATAATTAAATTATTTGTTTTTGCGAAAGCTGCTAAAGTTAAGGTTAAGGTTATGTTAAAACTTGTAATTTGTAATTTTTTAAATTTCTCGCATTTTGTTTAACTTATTTTGATTAAATGAATCCATTATTCAAATTTCCATAATTTAAAAATATCCCTTCTTCCGCTTAAAATTTCTTACCGACAATTATTCGGGGGCGAAGTAACCGCCATCAACAAAGAGCAGGAGTCTGGCCCGACCATTGAAAGCGAATGGTCGCGTTTATTAAACGCATTAGTTTTAAGTAATTGTGAAAAAGTGCGCACTAAAAAAAAAAAAAAAAGTTAAAACCGTTAAACTAAACTTAAAAATAAGTAAACTAAAGCCGAATTAAAACTAAACTAAAACTAAATCTATAAAACTAAAATATAAGAAATTAATATCAGTGATCAGTGATATTACAAGGAAAGGAAGCGAACGGAACCAAGACCTACCGAGAGTAGATATCCCATCCACGTTTTTTAAAAAATATTAAAAGGTACTTATGAATATGTTAATTCAATATTTATTGTAAGTGACGGCCGAGAGCCAGGCTATCATTACACATAAATAAATTAAATCTAAAAATACTAATTTCTCAAATATAACGTGCTAGAGTTGGTTGATATTAATTGTGCATAAAACTTTTTCCATTACATAAGATATCCGACCAAATAACACTGGATGGAAACAATTGAAAAGATATTTGTCAACCAACCAAACTTTTACGATTTAGGTCCATATGTCGAAAGTTCCATCATTGTCCCTTAATCTTTTCCATTGGTCTTCTGACAGCAATATCATTTTATTTTATTAAAAAAAAAAGTTTTATGGAAATCTCATCAACAACCCGAAAATTGTTTGTCTACCCTTTCGTATATTATATATAGGTGACAAATATGACAAATTTGACACACTTATTTCTTTCCACAGATTCTATATGTTGTCCTATATACCTGTTCATATATTCAAGAAGGCAACGCAGCGTCAGCCATAAATATATTGAATATAGCAAAAGTTGAACGAATATAGAAAAAGATGGAAAGAGGAAAAAACAAAAAAAAAGCTTTTTACTATGTACCTACTGGTAATGAATTAAAAGGCTGACTCATAGTATATGTACATATTGTACATAAGTATGTACGTACATATATTGGTATAGCGAAAGCTCAAAAGATTCCCTTAGCATATAACTTAGATGTCAAAATCCCCCATATACCTGATATAGGTATACAACCCAAATAGTACAGCACACGTATCCACAATATACTACATATGGTAGTGTACCCCATCAACCTAACCAAAAACTTCCTTTCACTTAATCCGTTTAGGGAATTTATCGCAGGAAAAAGTGCTAAAGCTGTTAGTGACGCCCAATATATACATACATGTGAAATGGAGAGGATACCTCTAAGTAATAGGTAAACCACAAAGAATGCTGATATGGCCAGGTCTGTTGCTCTCTCTTGAATTGTATACGATAACTTTTTGAACAACAAAAATGTTTTCTTATTCTTAGCGCTGCTCTCATCATACCTTCATATATTATTGGTGGCGTCTCTGGGGCACCATAAGTCTTAAAGTTTGTCAGCAATACGACTTATCTTATCGGTAAATTGTTTTATTGTTTTACGAAAGTTGTTTTTCTGGTTTTTGGTTGGTTAGTTCTAGTTTTCCCACAAACAGAGCTCTTACAGCTTACAGACATGTTTGTGAAAATGTTGTTTACGGAAACTCTCTCATTATTATTGCTTTTTCATAATTTCTTTAACATAAATCTTCGTCTCTAGCCTCAAGCTGTATTATATATCGACTAGATATAGAAATAATATAGAAATGTCGTGACATTTCTATGATAAAGACCAAACATATCGTAAAACCACCAAACATATAATATTATCGACTTGACTACCAAATGAAAGTTGTCTCGAAATTGGTTGGAATTTTGTTACATATACCTAACTATACATACCTACCGATATACATACATACATACATATATACTCTAACTCAATGTATAGAGAACACTATTCGTGTATGAACCAAAAAAAAAAAAAACATTCACATTCATTATAATATAGTATTGATATGGTCAGCCAAGTGAAAATGGGATTTACCATCCATATAAATGGAAAAGTTTATTATGAGTAATATTGAATTCTAGGTACATACTCTGACATCTATACAAGAAAATTATACTGTGGCTTTAAGAGGGGGCGCATAAGTAAAAACGCTTTCCAGACATTTGATCATAAACTAAAATGCTATGTAATGTTTCGGTCTATGAATTCTAAGGATATTTTATGGTTTATATGGAGTATGTAGGTACCAAAAAGGTCATACATATATGAGTGGATGAATGATATACATAAATAATGAACTCTATCAAATAAATAATCCATATAAGATTACTAATATTCACCTAAACCTCACCACTGTTGGATTAGGTTTAGAAGATTAATCTTAATTTGATAATCTGGTTGACTATAACCCGCTATCATTGTCCGTTCACTCGATATAGTTTCGGGGCAGGTCATTTCAATTTTATTTAACACTTCAAATTTAGTAGTCGTAATAATGTTCTAGGATACGAATATAATAGCAATATTATTTTTCCTTAAGACACATGAGAAAAGTCAACATTCTTCTGAGATGTTGTCACATTTTGGCATAACCGATCATTTTTTTTTAATTATCAATTTATTCATTAATAAAAAATTAAAATATCTACTAAATAAATGTTTATTTTTAATGGAACACGAACAAAAAGTATATATTGTTGGCAGCACTGTAAACTCTGGCCATTTTGGGTAACTCTGCGAAAATGGTGTGAGATTGACGGTCGGTTTTAATTTGTCCAAGTGATTAATTAAAATACAAAAAGACGGATAAAACGAATTGTTATAGATGGTTAAACGTAAGATTTACATAATAAAACCATAAAGTTGATTCAAGATTCCCCTAAGTCATATATTAAAATTTGTTTTCTTTACTATTATTGTTAAAATAAATAAAATCTACACATTACGGAAAAAAATTATTAAAAGACCTATTCCCATAAGAACAGCAAAACACCATACCTATGTTAACAACATACACACTCATCTGACAATAAACATACATTTTACATCTTCTGAACTTTTTATATTTCAATTATAACTTTAATTTTCCGAAATAAAAACGACAATACGTTTAAATTATTACTTGAGAGTTTTGTCAAAAACATAGATGCGTTTACTAAACGTGTGGGTATATGGGTAAATCCCCAAATACTCGTATAAGTTAAATTTACGCTAAAAAGCTCCCTAACTTTTACTGATATTTCACTTGCTTTAAGCGCTAACAGGAACCATACATACCGAACTTAAACGTCAAATATGTACTATATATACCAGAGATATACATACTTACCTTTATAAGGTTGTCCCTACATCTGCCAACATATAGCTTAGCTATGTATATACATACTTATGTATGTATAATGCAATACCACATTGGGCTACACCGTTTGGCTCATTCTTCAGATAAGTGATCCCATTGATATATGAAGTTGTCATCGTTTTATTTGAAAATTATGCAGACAGCGAAAGAAAAGCTGGAAAATTGTTCGCACTTTTTTGTTGTTTATACGTATGTATAGTATAATACCAACCACCATCAAGAGGAGGTACTCTCGTATTACCTATCCGTATGCATAGTAGAGAGTGTCTGTTTTAAAATGTTTGTTGATGGAAAGAAAAAAAAATATATATAAAAATCCCCTTAAAGCTAATGTGATGAAATGTTCTAATGGAATATTTCCTTTGGGGGTTTTATGATTTTTGTTGTTTTTGTTCAAAAGTCTTTAGCACATTTATAACATGGTGGTAATAAGTGAAAAGGAAAAACTTTTTGCCTAAACATTCATCATCTTTTATCATATCAATATAACATGTTTCATGTTCTTTTGGTTTGGTTTATCTTTTCAGAAATATGTACAGATTCGATTTAATGTTCAATTAAATGTTATATATATATATAAAATTAACAATATTAATACAGTAATAAAATTTACTGTAACATTGTATATATTATGATGTACTTATATATGTATGTGCATTTGTATTTGTATGTGTAGGAATATTGATGGGTTGTTGGTTCGATAAGTAAGTGGCAATTAATATTTCCCCAAAGTAAAACCACGACATAGTAATTAATCAATATTATAGAGTACAGCTCATTAGGCGGCAATTACATTTTAATGGAAAACTCGGCAAGCCTTGAGCATATAACATTTATATAATATTGGCTTTATTTGGCAGCCATAGCATAAAGTAAATATATTTTTTAAAAAGGATAACCAACCACAGCACGGGTGACATGGGTAAAAATATATATTTTTTTTTTTAATACAAAAATTATTTTTAATTTAATTTTATTTATCTCACAATTATGAATACAGAATTCGATTTATTATCTATTTACATATATTTTTAAAAATTAATTAAAATAAAAATATAATTACCGAAAATCAATATAACTGGTTTTATATTAATGTACTTATGTAGGAGATATGTATATTCTTGTACATATGTACATAATGTAGATAACAAAGTAATTAACATACAACTGCATGTCGTGGTGATGTTCAAAAATTAAACTTGCCCCCTTTCTACGGACCTTGGAAGAAAGAGTGAAAGTGATCAATTCACTAAGTAAGGTTTTACATTTAACTTGAATATTTACTTACTTACTGCTGGCTCCACGATCAATATTGAATCTTGATTTCTTGAATAAAATTTCTTCAACCGATTTTATCCGTGGCTATTGTCCGCCAATTTCTTTTTCCTAATTTTTTGGCAGTTTTGTCTATGGCATCTATCCATCGTAATTTTCGTATGGAAAATTTACGTTTGCCATAAAGATCATTCGAGACAATCTATTGTTATCCTAAGAACTGTAAAAATCATTAAGAATATTTTATTAAAATGATTAATAATGCAGACCGTAACCCATCTTTTGCTCTGTTTTTTGTTTTTGTTTTAGAAGTGCACAATTGAATATCCTACCATTTATTATCAATATACCGACCATAAATATACAATACATACAGAGGTTAAATTTTGCGCTTTTTGCTCTCATTTTCTATATAGTAGGTATGTACATTTGAATGTAAGTACACTCATACCTCGTTATACGGCCTAGATTCGTTCCGAAAAAGTTGGCCGTAAAGCGAAAAGCCATATATCGAATCAATTATTTTGATACAAATCCATACAAATTCAATAGGATCCGTTCCAATTTGTTATAAAACATTACCGGAATTAAAGTAGGCCATTATAGCGAAAAGCCGTAAAAAGAGCGGCCGTATAGCGAGGTATGAGTGTATAGGAAAAATGAAAAATGTCTGACGCAGCGCGTGATCTGTAGTGTATAGCGAGGAAGGTAAATTAATTCAACGAAGCATAAAAAAAAAAAATTAATAAGCCAGGAAAGCTTTTTTCACCCTTTTCTTAATGTGCGGCACACCATCATCGCATTAAATGGAGAAAGAAAAGAAAAAAAAAACAAAATTTTATGTTTACACTGTTTTCTCATTTTATCATCATCTGGAATCGACTTCCACGATGGTTGCTATTCTACTATTTATGAGATGAGAATATTTAAAAATTTGTTCAAGCATATTAAGCTTAATAAGGCTTAAATATGTTACGTTACACAGATATGGCATGTTATGAGACTCTTACTCAAGTATAAAGATTTAATTATATATTTATGGCTCGTAACAGTATTATGAAACTACTAATAGAAAAGCATCTTGTGGGTCGTCAGGCGAAAAAATATGTCACTAATGAAATCTCGTCCTTTTTCCCTAGTGAAAACACGTTTCAAATATATGTACAATGTACATATGTATATACCTACTCAAGCCGCTTTCTTTGATCTATGTTTAAAAAGAAAATTTAACACAGGAAATTGTATCGTTCATAACATTACATTCATTTTCATTTCTAATATCGTGCCCTGCCGTAGGCGTATATTTGATATGTTTAAAGAACCATAAACTGCCATCAGATTCGATATTAATTTTATGAATGTTTTTGATATGTACATCACACATTGAACATTAATTTAAAATTTGGAACTTTTTCACTCAGCAACTCAAAACAATTTATGGCTTGTTCTGTACACTGATTTACTTCCGAAAAATATGCCATGTTGGGATGAGAAATTTTCTGAATTATATAACGTGCAACAAAATTATATAACAACCGCTTTATTTATGGGAACCGCTTTATTTACGGATATATATAACAAACATTTTTAATTATCATTGTAGTATCTGTCTGCTGATGTCTATGAGCATTGTTTCCAATTCCATTTGTTATCCAAAAATTAGCCAAAATATCGATGTATTGATTTGTTTGCGGTAAACATTCTAGTATAGGTATCGATATTATATATAGGTACATATATGTACGTATAAAGATACAGACTTGATAACCCATCGCCCAACACCACCCATCACCACCCATCACCATAAATCTTCTCTATGGATTGGATATTGGCAAAAATTATTCCAGGTAATTCAAATATATTGGGAATGGTGTGTGGTGGTCAAGTTGAATAGATTAATAAATTGGATGGTGTACTGACCGAGAAAATTTTATTAGGAAAATATAAAATATCAAAATTTTATATTTTTCACAAAAAAATGGTGAAAAAAAAGATGTTCAAACTTCAAGTAAGTATGTATTATAGCTCGTTTCAATTTACCCTATTTTAGATTTTAAGTTAAGACTCACTCATGCTCATAACATATTGTTTTTATATGCTTCAGTAAGTATTAAGAACGTGTAGGAATTCTGAAAAGGTGGATGGGATGCTGTCTTAAAAGCATGTGCTCTCTCCCATTATACCTTCATATTATTATAAACTGTACGTCTCTACTCTATGTAAAGAAGGTACATAGGTATACATATGTACAATGTACATATATAGTGCAATATAAACTCAAACTTTGTACTTGACTCAGGTATATTCTACAATCTACACCCTGAGTACGATTATAATATGCTCGTAGATTTATTCTGTGTAGAGTTCATTCCCATATTAAATGGGTCTGTTCGGTATGTGTGTATATGTGTGTGTGTGTTTGTCGGTATGTACCCACATTTATGTGCTTGGTTGGGCTGGTTTCAACGCTTCGATGCTCATATTATGCTTTTCTTTGGAACTTATTGTTAGTATACTATTTGGATGTGCACGATAAAATTGTTAGAATAACAATAAATTTCTAGATGATTTATATGAGATATTGTTTAGCAAAAACTGTATCCACAATAAATTAGAACTGTTTTATACTTGTAATAATACCAGCAAAAACAATTTGAATCCCTATAGAGTTGCGCAATTAATTGAATGAATACCGAATTAATTTAGGAAAATGTAGCTTACTAAGAATTTAAATATATTTAAATTAGAGAGAAACAAAAAATTTTCAAAAGTTTTTAAAATGGAAAAGTAATCTGATTAACTAAAATTCCTCTCAATATTGTTTGTAGATTACATAGTACGGTTGAGCTCTCAAATACATTTAGCCAACAGAATACAATTTTCCTCCTCCTTAAGTTCATCATATCATCTTATTGTTCCTTTTGTTGTGGAACTCTTAACCTAATATTCTATTGTAGAACGGGTAAAGCGTGCTGCAGAATATTTGTTGATGTTAAGGTGATTGAGTGCAGTGGATTTTGGGATACTTTGTGGATGACATCATCAATTTAATAAAATTGTTAATTTCATTGTCCAGCTCTGAATTAATTCTTTTTTGAAAAGAAGTTTATTGTAATTTTCTTCAATAATTATGAATCATAATTTTTTTTGTAGAATTATAGAATAGCAAAATTAAAAATATTAAATATTTCTAAAACTAAAAGTGATATGAAAGTTTAAAAAATCGGAAATTGATGGTAATTTTTTTTCTAAATCAGCTGTATGTAAAACTCAATTTACCCCTAAGTCCACTTAAGTTGTTTTAGCTTTTATAGGAAACAATTTATCAAATATTAAATCTCTATTTTGGAAATAAAAAAATTATATAATTAGGTATTTAATTAGTGAAGGTATCGATAATACATATTTGTATAAAATCCCGACTGTGTCAAGGGTACTCTATTTTTTATATTCAATTTAAATAAAAATACTGTTTTGCCCAATCACAACATTGAATTACATTTACAGATACTTAGGACTTTTCAAGTATTTTTATTTTTTTTTTTTAATTATATAAACTTCAAATCTGGAAATTGACTTTCATTAAAATACCTAAAAAGCTTCGGTAGGTACTTAATATATAATTCAAAAAATATTTTTATAATAAATAAATCAATAATATTTCAAAATACACGTAATTAATTATATACATCAGGAAGTAAAATAATAATTAACAGAAGGGTTGATTTTTGTTTTGTTTTTTGACTTCAGCAATCAAAATTTTCATTTTCCAAAACAAGTATTCTAATTTAATCGCGTTACTTAAATATTAAGTATATAAAGTATACATAAATAACAGCTGGTGGTCCTTCAAATATATTGAAAGCTAATATATAGCAAATCGCTTTCACAAAACGCTTTTATATAATAAATTTCACCAGCTGGTGATATTTTATGAAATATTCTATAGTATAGGGAACAATCTAGCAATTCATATTTGCGATGGCTTTTTAATGGTAATTGTTTTGTGTGTTTGTAAGTGACATTTATATTTCAATCAAAATATGCGCAATTCATCTTATTGATTAATCCTTTTGCATTCGATCATCAATAAGGGTTTGCCAATTACAATATTGTATAGGGTTGCCAGACACTTTTGCTTTGTAAACATTTTTGAAAAAATTTTGGTATTCAAACACAAATAAAAACTACCATACATATTTTGATACTTTGCCAACATTGTGTGAGATGACAGTTAATTTTAAGTTGTCAATGGGATTGTTTGGTTTACAAAAGTAATTAAATACCAGTTCATTTTTCAAAGACTTAATTAAAGGTAAATTGTTAAATTTAATGAACAAGCGTAAGAACCAGAAGAGATAACAACGACAAAATTCTTTCATCTTTTAATTTAATAAAAGATCTCTACATACAAATTAGAAAATCGCTTACACAATTAACGCCATCCCAATCTTGTCACTAATTTCTAAAAGAAGGTGTTGAATTATACTGAACTGAATTTGAAAAAGCTTTTTAAACCAATTAACATTTATTATCACGGTGAAACGGCGAGATGGCAAAAAATAAATCGATAGAAATTTTTTTAATTATTCTTGTTCTAGGTACAAGTTCGCATTTTTTTCCATTTAGGTCTTTTGACGATTACATGTTTTTTTTTCTCTTCCTATTATAGCTGCTAGCTCTATTACTATATTCTTTTGAAAAATGTTCCTCATTAAAAACAGAGTGTACTCCCAAGTTCAGCAAAATGTGTAAACAACAGAAAGGATAATGATATATACAAGATCCTAATTAGTGAAAAAGGATTATAAGTTAAAACGAAAGGAATGCGGGATTATAAACAGCAAAAGCGATGTTGGACGGTGATGCGTTAAATTTTTCAGAGATAGTGCTTAGTAAAGGGGTTTATTGAAAAGTTTCTGAACTGGAACTAATTCCGGTTTATTGGATTATGTATATGTATAATACCATAGTCGGGAAAAAGGAATTTGATTTTCTGATGCGGTTAAACTTAAATCCTGTCAAGTGAGTTAATACAATTTTATAATATTTTATATCATAACTTTAAGAGGACTATGTAGGGATAGAATACAAAGTAAACTATGTTAATTTAAATTGCCTTCCGTAGAATGTATCAAAACTGGAAAATTTTTAACAATGGTGTTGGGTTTAAGATTTTCGTTAATTCAATATTCAATATCTAGTATATATATATATAAGTATATAATAATATGAATACTGATATAAAAACTAAATAATTACTAACAATACTGATGCTGGAACACAAAAGAAAACAATCAATTTATTATACAACACATTATTGGCAGATAAGCACTAAAAATCCGTCCACATGAAATATTCAATAGAATATACTCTTGATACTCCTTTCATACAACAAAAGCATAAAATAGAAGAACACTTTAATCTTACTTTACGATCCTGTTTATTCAAAAAAAAAAGAAAAAAAGAAAAAAAAAAGGAAAAAATAACGCAGTGAAAAATGTATAGAAAAAGTATTTTTAAGGTGAAATTCTCTTCACTTCTTTGCTTATCACTTTCCATTCTATTGTATAAAGCAACGAACGAAACATTTGACACATCAGAAGCCAACTTTTACCATTATACTGTACATACATCCAACATACATATATCATTGATTTAGTACGGAACATAGTGTAATTCAAGTTTTCTACATTCCTCCCTTATCTTTATATATGGGAATTTCTGCGACGCGACCAAAATCACACATGCACATTGAATTATTTTTTTTATTTTTTTTTTATTGCGAATATAAAAAAAAGAGCATGGTATGGATAAGAAAAAAACAGAAATTTTATTATTTCAAATGTGTTCGATATTGTAATACTTGTATTTTCTCTTTTGAGTGCTACTATATCACACAAACACACACAAACACACACAACACACATACTTCAGACTTTATGGTAGCCGGACATTTTTGTTCTAATAGCTAAAATTTATGTCAAAACATTGAAAAGACACAGTAAAAATTTAATGTCTATCGATAACAATTGATGATGATGACGATGATTTTTGTGATCAATTTTATTGCGATTACGATTATCCTAAAAGAGAGATTATCACTAATTTTAACAGTACTTACCTAATTAGGACACGGAAATCGGACAATTTAATTATCGATTAAACATTAAATATCCAATCAATATATTCTAAGAACAATGATATCGTTTCACGTAGAAACAGAAGCTATAGATTCCATAGTAAATGCGTTGATTTATTCCGTGATTAGTCTATTGCATATGTATGATTATGTAAGGGAACCTAATTTTTAACGTGAAATTCAAATTGCTACAGATTCTAGGTCAAATATCGACTCGACAAATAACCCAAATGCATTATATATCTATTGAGATTTTCGATTGACGAAAAACCCTTGGGAAAATTCTCTCCACATCGAAATTATAAACAACTTCTATTTATAAAATTCTGTATGTGTATTTGTACTAATGTATTCTCATTTCTTGTTAAATATCTTGGATTGGTTCTAAAGATTAAAGAAAAAATCGTGTAAAAGTAAACAGAGGCTTCAAAATATTATAATTACTGTGACAATAACGATTTGTTACATAACTACCAGTCTGGATATTTTTAATATTTAAATTTTGGTACATGAACCAATCTAATATAAATATAATATTTCAAAAATAAATTAAACAAATATTTAAAAAGTTTGTATATAGTTTTTTGGGGAAAAACAACTTTTTTTTTGTAATATTAATTGGGAACCGAACTGGTAAACCGAGAAAAAGTAGTTTAAAACCTATTTGGAGGCTAGGAGTTGTTTAATCAAAAAGTTTTATGAAAATATCGTAAAAAGTTTGTTTTCTTTCTTTCGTTTATTTTTTTATTTTTTATTTTTGTTTATCGATGTATAGGGTAAACGCCAATTCGAAATCAGTTTATTATGGAAATTTCTTTTCAAAACTAATTTTTTTCTTCTATATAGACCAAATTCATGTAAATACAATCAGTTCTTTTCAACTTTTTTGTTTACTCCAAAACATTTCAATCCCTTTCTAATATATATGTATATATACATATGTAAATACATTATGTAAGATTTTGTTGATTATCTATCTATAGTATTATCAATGATATATGTGTATTATGTGTTATTGTGTTCAATAAGGAAATCTATGACATAAAAATACATAATTAAAAGATTTATCCCATGAACAATAACCAACAATTTAGTAATTTAAATATTAGAAATCATTAAACTTTCAAAATACTTATGTACGGAATCAGAATAACAATGTATTTACATAATATATGCATGTATGTATACCGAATACTTAATTAAGAATAAATGTGTATTACCATAATAGATCCTCAAATAAAACAATTAAATAGACTAATTTATAATTTATAATAAATGAAAATTTAGGGAAAATAATTGAAATTATACCAAATCAAATCACAAAAACAAAACTAAGGTTAAATCATTAAATTTAATCAACTTATATAGGTATAATATCTACCTGGTTGATCATAATTTAATTGAATAATGATGATTAACTATAATTAAGAAGATTAGTAATATTCGAAATGTTTGTGTAGAGTTATAGACACTACTGACGATATTAAAAAGTAAATATGTTGGTTATTACAAATTCTAATGTTACGGCAAACGTAAAACGCGAAATTTTCATTAATTTTTATATTGTTTTTTAAATTTTTTTTTATTAAATATTATTGTTATTAAAGCCCACTTAAATGAAAAACCAAAAAAAACATTTAAATTTTTCTAATAAATTTTTGAAACTATTTTTAGGAAGATATACTTGTCTTTAACAGTGTTACATGTTCTAGACCTCACCGTCATTGACGTATGAAAGGAAATCTTAAATATTATCCGTCAAAAAAAAAAATTTATGTACATAACTATGTACATATATCTCGGCTTGATGTAGCACTTAAATAGATTACCAAAATTTTAAATGTTAAATTTAAATTTTGTCACGTCCAAGACAAAATAAAATAGTCCTTTTTTATGTACATCAAAAAACAAAAACAAAAATAAAATATTTTTTAGTGGAATTTCATTAAAAATAAACAAAACTTATGTCACGAGCACGACACAGCATAGACAAAGTAATGGCTGATTAACAGGTATTAAATTACAAAATTGCTTCCTCTGTGGGGTAAATTCTAACATAAACATTTTCCACTTGGTTTGCGAATTTATCATGTTTTATTTCATTAAAGCCTAATGTACAATGTCTTAAGTTTAATTTGACTTGAAGTTTTTTGTTTTTTAATTTTCCGCATCACTTTCCGGAATAAATCTTAAATATGTAGGTACATATTTGCTTATGATGATGCACCTCACCATTAATTTGTAAAGAACTTTTCTCATTCCATTAAGTATTGTATTACCAAAGTCACAAAATGGTGTATATCAAAGAAACAAAACGGCCAATAAAAGAACTTTCATTAATTTTAATGCCATTAGAACAGTCTGTTTATTAACACAGATCAGAGAAAAAAAAACAAGACAAAAAATGACAGTGAAACATGTCAGATGTCCTCTTCACTGAACAAAATAAATTATTTTTCTCGTGGGTTCGTGGATAAGGGTGACTCTATATATACATATATATATGATTGTGAGTGTTATAAAAGAAACTTCGAAGAAAAACAATGATTTGACATTAAAACGAAAGAAAAATCATTTCTAAATCATGAGATAAAAAAAAATATTCGTCCAAGCCTGAGATAGTCAAGTCCGGGATAACATACTGACTGGTTCGCATGATTAAGTGTCTTTTTTTCCTATATAGACATTTTTCCAATATTTGCTATCAGCAATATTATGTGGGAATAAAATTAAATTAAAAAAACGGACTAAGTCCTTTTTTTGTAGTTGCATAATCTGTTTATGGATGGTGTACTGATACCATTTTTTTGAAAGTTTTTATTCGATATGTTTTATAAAATAGTTAAGAAACATATAGGCATATACCGGCATAGTTGTAACATTTTTGATATTTAGATTTTTTTTAAATTCATGTGATGCAATTCAGAAAAACCAAATGTGGACATATATATGCTAATATCTTAGCTCTCAAACGACCATAGAATTTTGACTTTGCTGTTTCTAATAAACTTTTTACAGCAAAAAAAGTGTAGGTGTGTAAAGTGGTACAATCATCACGACAGCAGGGTCAGTTGTAACGGCCAGGTGGCATTGTTGTAGCAGTATTTTTAATAATTATATAATTTAATTTTTAACAAG
>JANSTT010024158.1:0-38356 GCA_026745375.1 Platyura marginata | reverse complement strand
AAATTGATTGGTTGTCATTTATTAGACTAATTATATTTTGCCATGAGGGGTAGATATACTTTTGTTACGTACTGTATCTGTCTGCCAACTTTTAAGATAATTTTTACTTTGAACTATTTCTTTGTATATTTTTCACCCTCCCTTTTTATAATTAACGTTTGGACATACTTTGGGACGAAATAGTCCTAGTCCTCTAATCTAAATTATTATGAATTGAATATTGAAATGTTATAGGCAAAAAAGAAACGTAAAGCCAACGAGATACTGACAATAAATCCAGTAGCATCAATAATTGATGCAACGTCATCATCATCGTCGTCAACGCCGGTATTAGCATCATCATCAACGAACAATGTAGATATATTTTATGGTATGACAAAAGCAACAGATGATTCATATGAAGTATGGATGCATGGAGACTGTGCCGTATGGTCATCTGGTGTTCATATTATTGGTACGCGAATAGTTGGACTCGATGCAGCCGTATGGGGTAGCTCAAGGTACAAATGTGTGAAATGTTCAAATTATGGTGCAATGCTTAGTTGTTTGCATCGGGGTTGCGATGAAGATGCACATGTCCCATGTGCACGCAATGCAAATTGGCAATTGTATGAGGAGAACTTTAAATGTATGTGTGATAAACATTGTGGTAGTAGTAGTAGTAGTAATAGTAATAGTAATAGTACATCGGCACCGTCAACATCGTTATCGGCATCGTAGTAATTAATGATAAATTCGGAATGCAAATTTTATGTAAATAAGCAATCAGTAGTAATTATGCTAAGACTGTATTATAGAAAAACAAAATTATTTTTTAGAGAGTTAAAATAAAATATATAAATATCTTACTTTTAAGTGATACAAAAAAACAAGTACATACATACATCACATGGGAATTTTTTTTAATTTATGAAATTTATAAAAAATGAAAAAAAGAATAGTTTTAATTTAGGTAAATTGTAATTAAGACAAGAATAGTTGACCCATAAGCAAAATATTGAATTTTTTATGTAAATATTGAACAAGTCTTGTAATAAGTGAGAAATCAATACGATTGAGGTTCGTGTGAGATCATCATCATCAGATATTAATAAATTTGTTGTAATTTTTTTTTTAAATTAGATTTACCGTTTACACCATTTATTATTAATAAATTTATATAACGCCAAGAGAGGAATGTGTAAATATAAGGTTATAAAAGTGTAAGAACATTATATTTACTTTATTTATTTAATATTGAAAAGATGGATGCGCGAAATTGCCACTTGAAAATTGTTTATCTTTAATCGTTTCTTAAGAGGTCCTCCATAATTCTCTCTAATCTCAAGAAATTATTTTTCTGAATAACATTTTAATGTAAAGAAAATTATTTTAAAAATATGTATATATTTAATCACAATAATGCACAATAGAATGTATAAAATATTTTTAAATCTTCCCGATTAAGTCTATATATTTTTCATGATTTAAATTTGTTCTTATTTGTTTTATCAACTATGACTTTAAAATTATATTTTAGTAGTTTCTGCATTACATTCATTACCATTATTATTTGTTAATTTTGTTTCGCTATTTTTCCAATACTCCTTTAGTATATAAACAGTTTCTTTATTGCCATTTTTCCAAAGAATTCGTGTTATATGTCCCAAATTGGCATCATCATCGTTACGACTATAATCCAAGAGAAATTGATAAATAACCTCTTTTATACCTTTAATATGATTGTCTTCGACCATTTGTTCAATTTGTCCATCTGAAAATCCTAAATGTCGAACAACATCACGCCAACCTTCGCCCAAATGTGTTGAGATGATATTCATTGTTTTGTGCGTTAATGGTTCCGTACTTTTCATCATTGCTGTAGAAATGAAAAATTATTGAAAATAATTCTCATCAAAATAAGATATCGTACTCACCATCAATTGATTTTGTTTTTCTAATTGGTTCGCCATTTTTGGGACGTTGATCAACATTTTCTCCGGTTATTGTATTATTTATTGTATACACGGAACCAATGTGCAAACCATTTATTTGAGAAAATTGATAGACATTATAGCCTTGTGTATTGTTAACGGCCAAATTATTGTTAACATTAGCCATATCAATTAATTGATTTTCACTACGAACTAACTCCATAGGTCCGGGAATAGAAGTGGAAGATGTGCCTGATATTTGTCGATCATATGGTACATCCATTATTATCGGCTGAGATACGTTTGAAAATGATGTGGGTGGTGTTGTTAGTTCTTGATTATTTTCATGACTATCACTATCATCGGTCATTGGAGCTGCATCGGTCGTAAGATTATTTGTTCGAGATTTAGAAAACAGATTTGTAAAAATATTTTTAATCTTTTTCTTCGGCATTGTTTATTCTTGAATGACGTGTTGATTAAAAATTCGAAGGTTAAGTTAAATGTTTTGTTCTTTTCTTGATCATCTAAGAAAAATAAAATTTCTTTTATCTTTTAAAATTCATTGTAAATTTAATAATAATTTTATTACTCACATTTTAGTTTCTTCTGGATTTGAATTCTGTTTATTTACAATTAATAGTAATGTGGCACAATTTGGGTACCCTGATATACTATAATCAGATACCCCACCGTACTCAATACTAACAACGAATAGTTGCTAATTACGGATTAATTTACGGATTTATGGATTACGAATAACAATTTTTAGCAATTTTTAATTTATACACTTCAGAAAATTATTTAGTAGAGTAGTAACAGTAACAGTGTTTAATTTGCTTCGAACTACTAAATTGATCCGAAAAACCATTTAGAAAGTAAGAAGAGATGAAAATTATTTATTTATTTTATTTTGACAACAGTAAAGTCAACCAATCAAATGTTTTTCTCGCTCTGATATACTCTTATTTCGATCAACATGTCCCTCTCTAAATGTTGCAAGTTATACATACGTTCATGCCTAATTTAATAAAAAAAGCCGTTACAAACATTTTTTCAAATAAATTTTATTATGGATGGTGTATAATAACAGATTGACCACGTCCAAAAAAAAAAGCGATTTAAACGAAAACAAACAAACTTTAATACAAGTATTTCATTAAAAATGTAATTGAAAAATGGACATCAAAGTACAACAGAAACCCATTTTTAATAATAATAAAATGATTGTCTTATGCATTTAATTTATGAAAGAAAATCGGGTTTTCGAATAAAAAATCTTAATGTTCAATTTTTCATGTTTAATTTAACTTCATGTGCACAAAAATATGTCAATTTTGTCAAAACGATAATAATACACTAAATTTAAGTCGACATAAATGAATTATTTACAAAATTCGTAGATTTTTGAATTTTTCGAACAAGCAAACTTTTTAACCGAAATATGGCCAATGTGGCTAATCACCATCTGTTGATTTTATGACGCAAAAAGTTATCATTCATCATGAAAATTGATTGTTGAAGTTTTTAAAATTCGACCGGTAAAGAAAAATTTAAACATTCGACTCGAAAAATTGTATTTGTCATACTGTTTTTTAACATCAAGTGATTTCTACTTAAATTCAAAAAATGTGGGTTTTTTAAAAAAAAAGTTTTAAATACAAAAATATCAACTAAAAATGTCGTGTATTTAGGTTGGACAGAGTATCGAGAGTAACTTTTTCTCATTTCTTTGATGATGTTTACAAATTTTCCAAACGAATTGTCATTTTATATAATGTCTGACTTTTTTTCACGTATTGTATCGTGATGGTTTTTATTATAAAAGTAAATTACCGTCGGTTACCCTTTAATTAAATGTTGCAATCTAGAGACTTTAAAGTTAAAATCAACTATATGGTTTCAGTGAATACACTCCTTTCATTGTGCTGTCAAACAGTAAAATTTTGGACAACCGGTGTGTGTAGAGAAAAATAATAAAAAAAAAATTAAAAAATTCGTACTGGCTCTGGGAGTATAGACTTTTAGTCTAGGCTAGCCAAATAAATCTTTCTACTTCTGAAGGTCTGTTCCCACCTCTTCCCAGTAGAAAGTAATCAAAAATAACTAACCAAATTAAAAATTGTTATTTGTAAATGTTTGTATACAAATGTACCTCTCTAAAATGTGTTTAAAATAATGTAATATAATTAAATATGAGAATAAAACAGGACGTCGTTTCGGTTTATTTATTTATGATTTATCTTTATGGCGCTTCAATTTTTTTATACGGATTTTTCCCTCTTTCTTATACCAGCGATGAAAGAGCTCATCTAGATGATCTTCCGACATTTCTTGAGAATACGTCGTAAGAACTATTTTAAATTTCTCATAGTAAATTGTTTTGATTCTATAATTCTTTTTTAGGTTAAACAATACCAAAAATGTTTACCGGTCACATTTTAAACAAGCCATATTTATGGTCATAGATGCACTGAGAATGGATTTTATAAATAAAACCAATTCAATGAAATATTTAACAAAATTACTACAAAATGAAGAAGCCTGTTTGATTCACCTGAAGGTTCAATCACCTACAGTTACAATGCCTCGCCTAAAAGTAATTCTATATGAATGAATACTCCAATTCTGCTGAGTTTAATGAAAATACCTTTAAAGGCAATTACATCTGGCACAGTACCAAATTTTATAGATGTTGTACTTAATCTTGGAAGTTCAAAATTTAACAGTGACTCATTTATTTATCAAATGGCAAATGATGGAAAACGTATTGTGTTTTGTGGGGATAACACATGGACAAAATTATTTCCAAAAACATTTTATCGTCAACTTGAGAATGTCGACTCATTATTTGTAAATGATTTCTATGAGGTAGGTACTAAATTAAAATTAATTTTTCTATTTCTTGAAGATCAGCATGACTACATATGTACAGTACATACTAACGATGATGAGTTTATTAAGGAAATGAACTGATGATGATGACAGTATAGTACCCAATACTTTAAAATTATCCAGCACGTAGGCGACAGGGTGCGTCCATTGTGCTAGCCATGACCTTCCGATTACGCAAAAAATCCACTATGTGTTTTATACATATTTAGTTTACTATGGTTGAGGAAGAATAAACTAAAGATTTTAGACCT
This sequence comes from Platyura marginata, assembly GCA_026745375.1. Classification (NCBI taxonomy): domain Eukaryota; kingdom Metazoa; phylum Arthropoda; class Insecta; order Diptera; family Keroplatidae; genus Platyura; species Platyura marginata. The sequence continues at coordinate 33,297 of JANSTT010024158.1, read as the reverse complement.
TAAAGCAATTAGTACACCGATGCCTTTTTCTATCTTGCCACTGGCCAATAGACGTGAGATATTTGTCAAGTTTACAGCTTTGAGGATTCCTATAACCATGCGTACATTATTGCGAGAGATGCTTGAGTCAATTTTTGCTTTAGCAGTTGAAGGCATCAATAAGAACAATTTTGCTTCCCTCCAGGCTGCATTGGCCTACCATTAGTTGGTTTTCTGAGGAAGCCAAGGAAGGTTACCCCTCAGGCCTAGTAAATCGCCCTTTTCACTTCCCTAGATACTACTGTTTCTTCTAATATCTTTTGTGTGCAGGTTATGTCTGGTTCTGTCTGAAATACGGATGCATATTTTCCTTGTGAAAATGCTATCTGGCTAAAGATGCCAGCGGCGTTAACTGAATAATATAGCGACTCATTAGTGTATTAGATTTTTCCCATTGATGATAGGCACTGTAGCCGTTCTTCGTTCCATGAGATCCTCCATCGGAACAATTTTTCTTTATTCCCTGTCATAAATCGAGCTTCCTTAAACTAAAATAATTCATAATAAATTACAGGGTGACAAAAATATTACTAAACAATTGCAACTGGAATTAAAAAAAGCTGATTGGGAATTATTAATTTTACACTATCTAGGTTTAGATCATATCGGTCATGTTGAAGGACCATTTAGTACAAAAATATCAGCTAAACTACAGGAAATGGACAATGTTGCAATGCGAATTCATTTAGAAATGTTAGAATGGGTAAAGCAATAACATCCGAAAATTATTTCTTTCCTCTAAGGGCAAATTTATTGCAGAGAAAAACTGATGGTGCACCTTCAATATTTTTTATAACTGGTGATCATGGTATGAGAGATACTGGTGGACATGGCGGCAGTTCCTATGCCGAAATGAATGTACCACTTATTTTTACAGGATCACAATGTAGTCAATCAAAGTATAATCAGTAAAAAAAATATTTTTCTCGTTTTCATTATTTATTTCTAGAGATGTATACAATCAAATTGATTTAGCGCCTACAATATCGGTACTTCTTGGACAACCAATACCGGCTTCTAGTATTGGGATCATAATACCGGAACTATTGAGTGTACTTTCGAAAACGGAGCAATTATATTCGTTTTATTACAATAGCAAGAGATTGCTAGAAAAGATAAATAAAACACTGTCAACTACTAATTTTCAGGAAAGGGGTAACATTTTACGACACAGAGCTTCAAGTTTGACTTATTAATAAAGGGTTTTTTTTTTACAGAATTCTTTATACAACATAAGGAAGCAGAAGCAGTTCATAAAGAATATCTGATAAATAAATTAGAAAAAAATGCTTCATCAGCATATCTTTACAAGACTGCGAAACAACTATACATTTCATCGTCAAGAGAAATGAGTCATGAGCTTGCCAAAGTTTATGTAAAATACGATCAACTTAGTATATTCGCTGGGATACTGCTATTACTATTTGTAAGTGTTGCATAAATATTTATTTAGAGGCGAAATTAATTATATGACCGATAGGATATTATGAGAAGTTGTATTGGTTTTAATATACCAGTAAAAACTGTATGCCATCGTATTTGTCGTGAAATCTTAAGTCGAAATACTTACATATAAACGTTTGACTATGCATCTATATTAACGATTACGGCTATTCAATGAAATGAAAGGTTTACAGTTTTCATATTATTTTTTTATTGGGCAAACCGCATAATATACTATGCGTACCTAATTTGACTTCAAATATATTCTGAATAGCGGAAAAATGAATAAAAAAAATTTCTTTAATAGACGAAAAAGTTATAAACCATTTCATATCACTATATTCGATTTTATATAATTTTCATATATTTTCACACTGCATCAATTATTATCAATTACTCTGCATCTAATTTAACCTCCTGTACATAAGATCAAGATTCGAAGTAGACTAAATCGTTTGTTACTTTTTGTCTGGAGTTTGTTTAAGATCTTTCAGACATCAATGAAGTACAAAATGGAGATTTTTCAAGTAACTAACCTACCTTTTATTTAAACAAACAGAAAAGCGGCACTATAAGTGTGCCTCTAAGCTAAGCATTATATTTTTCTATTTACATAAAACACTTTTTTTCTGAACATTTTTAGTCGTTTATTGCAATTTTAATTCAAAGCATTCAAAGTGATAACATCTTACTTGATATAAACACATCATCTTTTATGTTGCGAGCTACTTTACCTCTTGCCATCGGCACTAAACAAATTATCTGCGAAATGGTCTCGCTGGAGTATAATTTATGTGAAAACAGTTTGCTTTCAAATTTATTATACGTAGGATTGGTGTGGAGTTTTTTATCAGTATTTTGGATAATAAAATCAAGTACAATATTGAAAGAGGTAATTTTGTTTTTATTTACATATTTAACTATTTTTGATTGAATATTTTTGTAGATTATTTTGGATCGCATTCCCAACATTGTTTTATGTCTAATTCTTCTAACTATACTACATACCGTATCTTTGTCAAGTAGTTCATATATAGAGGAAGAACATCAGATTTGGTACTACATGACCAATACACTTTTTCTAATTTTATTTGTCATGTTATTAAGAATGATGATAATGTGTGAGTGTGACCACAACAAATTTAGATTTGGAAAAAACCGTTTAGAAATTTATTGGATGGGAATGTTTATGTTGCACATTTTTTTGCGACGACTTAATCAAACAGGAGATAAATGGCTTATTATTCCAGATATTGGTGACTGGTTAACAATGGAAACTCACCGAATGTGGAATAGTGTATTTACGTTGACGGGTAAGCTAATCATATATTTATTACAATGTACCTAAGACGAATTTTCTTTTCAGGTATTTTCCTAATGATATACAACTGTATTGACTTCAACAATATCTTAACAAATGTTCTGACGATAACCGCTTCAATTTTGATTTATTACTATCGTGCCGTATCTGGATCAGTTTATTTAGCCGGAATTAAAATATCTGAGTAATTAGATTACATTTTTCGTAGGTAATTGATATTGTTAATTTTATTTACCCCATTTAGGTCAACAATATCTCTATTTCTATTTTGGCTAAATATTTTGGAAATGTGTTCCATACGTTATGTTCCAATTTTCTATAAATTTTGTACCAGTCAATTTACCAAAAACGATGTAAAACATTTTTTGGGTGTTACAATTACGATATTTTGTCTGGTATCAGCGTTGCTACATAAACCACATAATATAGTTCTTATCTTTGGAATATTAGTTTCCTGTCACCTAGTCAACGATGCTATTAACAAATTGTTTAGTGGCAATACAAATATTTTCATCAAAATTATTTCTCACTATTGGATGGGAAAAATGTTTTTCTTTTATCAGGTAATATTTGATTGTGTACAAATGTCTAAAAATATTTAACAATATACAATTTTTTTAAATTAAAGGGAAATTCCAACAGTATAGCTTCTATCGATCTCAATGCCGGATACGTTGGCCTAACGAGTTTCAATTTTTGGTTTGTTGGATTTTTTCTAACACTAAATACATATAGTGGACTGATACTGACGTACCTTTTATTAATTTACAATATTTACGATGCAGGAAATGAAGATGGATCCAGGTGAGTTATTACAATCAATTCTTATTTATCTGATTATGATCGTTTTAGTAATATATTTCATGTCATCAAATATATGATGTGCTTTGTTACTCTTCCGTTTACATTTTATTGTTATATGGCGGTTCTATTTCAGAACCATCTATTTATATGGACAGTATTTTCGCCAAAATTGTTATACGAATTTTATCATTTGTGTTTAGTGTTTTTATTGATATTTTGTACATTTACGTTGAATAAAGTTGTAGGTATTTTTTATCGACATTAAATGGAAAATGTTTGTTATCTCTCTCGTTGGCGCACAATACGGAAGAGAATAAGGCCCGGGCAATTTTTCACAATAGAATTTATCGCGTATGTAGAAATTTATCATAAGGGGCCCAATAACCTTTTGTCTGCTACCTATACAAGGTGTTTCAATAAAGATGTTCCAAAATGAAAATCGGTATTAGAGTGATTACTTTGTAACTTAGTATATTAAAATCATTCTACATCGACGATTTTTAATAGTTTTTTTAGCTAGAAAATTTTTGAATCAAAACCGCTATAATAACAAATTACCACTTATTTTAAAGAATTACGATAAATTATCTCTAATCCAATGGAACGTTTGTCTAGTAGGTTTTTATCGTCGGTTATTTTGTATGTGCTATTACTCTTGAAGTAATTTTGGAACTGTCAATCAAATTGATAGTGATATTCATTAAAAAAAGGGGCTAAGTGCAGGAATTTCTTCCCCAACTTTATATGCAACGAAACGTTTAGTTCCACATATACTTACTTCAAAGATATAGTTTTTTTTTATCTCTAAATAAAATATTGTCAAGATAATTATTTATAATGTTTCCTATGATATTTAAAAAACAATTAATATTAAAAAAAATACGAAATATTTCAACATGTTTTTATTGTAAGTGAACTTAATTAAACTATAATATTATATACAAAAAGTTGCTACAACAAAACTACATAAAACTCACTAAGTTAAATCATACTCATACCATTTTTCAAGTATACATTATAGGGTATTATAATAGAATACATAGTTAGTCATTGAAAACAGAAATTGCATAAAATATAAATTGAAATCTGAAAAATGAATTTTATGCACATTTAATCCATTTATATGGTTTTTTTGTATTCACAGTTTTATCTACTTAAATTTATGCAAAACGCATTCAAGTCGAAACAATCCATGAACATTTCTCCGATTCAAATATGTAGAACGAAAAAAGTTTTACAAAATAAAACAAAAAACTATAACTATAGACAAAATAATTTCTTTTTTTTTGCATATTTAGCCTAGTTTTTTAATGTTTACCAAAAAAAATTCATCTATTTTTGAAAATTAAATCTAGGTACTAGAGATACTAGAGGGATATGTGAAGATATTCACTAAAAAATGTAAATTAATTATTGTTAATTTTGCATAAATTTAACAGATTGCAATAATTAAAAGATAATCATAGTTTGTTGAAAATATTTTTTATGCGCATATATGTAGATTGTAGATAGATATATATATATATTATAATATATATGTATGTATGTATGTATAATATAAAAAGGTTTGAATACATTTCATTTATTGAAGAAGATCTAAGACTCTATCATGTGTTTACATTTCGTAACAATTTGGTCAACATTTATTATTGTTTAACAATACAATTTTATTATAACAGCTATTAAGATTGATTTTTAAAATAAAATATGTTCAAAAAAAAATTTCTGATCTAGAAATTGATGTTATTGATAAAATTAGTCATAATTATATTAAATAAAACTGCATATTTACTTAGACAGTTTATATTGTAGGTACTAATAAATTAAATAAAAACAGTAAGAAGTTTGAGCTCTTCGCCTTTTAGGAAAATAATTTTTTATTATTAATTTACTCTTAACTTAATAAGCATTGGCTTTACGTACCGCAAACTAAAGTTTTTGGGTACAATCAATCAAGGAACTGAATAATGGGGCGGTTGCGTGTATCTAAAAACGTTACGAAACGGTTGACCTCTCACCTTTTTATATATATGCTAACGTACCAATGAGCAAAAGTTTAACATTAAAGCACAGCATTTAAACCTGTTTGTAATTTAATTAATTAAAATATGGACCAGATAAATAAGTAAACTTGAAAGCTCTAATGTTGTATAGTAATGTAAATATTAGGTATTCTAAAAATGAACGTTCATAAAGACAAGCACTAAAAACAAAAACAAAAATTTACATTTTCCTGCGTGTTCTCTCTAACTTTTATAGAGAGAAATTTAAGAAACCACAATGCAATGGAAATTTTGAATTGTATGCCAATTGTTATAACGGACGGATTGCTTATGGATTCTAGGGCTCAAATATAAATTTGGTTTCTTATTGCATGTTTGGAAAATATATTTTCTTTTTCTTAAAATTGAAATATAGGTCTGTTAGTTAAATTATGTAGATGTGATAAGCAGAAAGGGATTTAATTGAATTAAAAAAAAAAATCATGGAACTAATTTGTATTCAAAATGAAAGCATAATTTCGTCTCTCGATATCGCAACTTTCAATATTACAGGAATAAAGACGTAGATAAAATTACAAAAATAATACCACCCCAAAGAACATAACTCAATCTCCTTTTTTATGATTTCATGTATACATACTTATCATTCTAGATCAGAAATATTTTATGTTCCATATTTTATTTTTGTCGAAAATTTTTATCAAAAATTACAGTAGACTAATTTCTAAATATATTCTGACTTTTCTTAAATATGTATAATTAATATGTTCTTTTAAATCTTATGACTAATTTTTTATTATTATTTTTAACTAACCTATTTTTGATTATATGATATTCTAATTTTGACAGAAGTAAAACCATTCCTTCTACATCTAACAATAAATTTTTTTTTGTATATATTTTCATGTATATAGGTATATAATTATATATCTATATATGTATTTTTATCGTTAGTTGTGTAAATAATACACAAGTTGTTAGAATTGTTGTTTGTGATAAATTCCTCAGGTTTAAAATTATTTGTGTTTTTTTTTTGTAAACATTTTTTGTTTTATTTTCATTTTGTTACCAGTCTAGAAATATGCGTACAGTTTTTTGATAAAGATTATAAAATTAAAAAAACTACAATCAAAAAAAAAAAAATGGGCCAAATTTGTTACCAAGATTCTCTAAAGTTCGTTAACCATCATGTTGGTAAATTGAAGACATTAATTGGCTTTGGTTATTGATTACATATTTTCTTTACCTCCTTGAATTGCGGTAGGATATTATACATACATATATGTATGCAATGCACATACATATGTATATTGACCCTATACAATCAATTCCAATTGTTCGACCAATTCCGAATTAATAATGCAAATAAACAAGGTTACAATAAAATTTGTTACTGTCTTACTCAAATACCGCAAAATCGGTCAATCGAAATATAATTAGTTTTTGTCAAGTAAAAAATGATTGGAAATCCATGATTCCTGTTTCTCTATATATACATATATATATATATATATATATATATATGTATGAATGAGAACATTACATATGTATGGAGTACGGTGGGGTATAATAAATTGAGTGTCTAAAACATAAATAGGAAAATGGGTTACAATTAGGTGCGGTAGAATTAAACGTATCGGTATATGTTGTTGGGGTTTCATCCATAAATTTATGTTTTTCTCTACAATATTTGATAGAAAATCAAAGCAAATCAATTTTTGTTCATCCATACTTCTATTTAGCATATAGAGGTTATTGATGAGAATATTTGTATATATTTAAGGATCGATGTTATAAAAAAATAATGGCATATGGATATAAACATTCAATATACCATCGACCTTTTTATAAAATAATAAAAAAAAAAAAACCAAAATCTTATCACACACATTAAATTGATGAAAAAAATATGAATAATTGTTTCAAGTTAATAAAAAATATTAAAACAGTCACTTAAAGCACATTATCTAGTTGATAACAAAAGATATCTAAAATTAAACAGAGTAATTAAATCATATTCAACAATTTCCCAAAAATCAGGAATAATTTATTAAGCTTCTATATAACCACCCCTTTACAAACATAAATTAATCGTTTACTGAAACACTGAAGCCTTCATTAACCCTGTTCTATTATTAAATATTTTCATCACTTAATGAATGAAAATAATTTTATTTGTCTGATTTAATTTAGGAATTTTCTTTTTAAATTAATATAGGTACATATAATAAAATGAGTTACCTAAATAAGTGTTGAATCCTCTATTCTACCTTGTTTGTATTGTATCCACATAAAAATCAATAAAATATACATTTTGTTTTTGTACCGATAAAACTTAATTATTTATATTTTACCATAGAGAAATGAATTTTGATTTAATATCCAGTCGCATCAAATAGATCGGGCAAAATAAGTGGTGGACAATTATGCGGACTACATGTAACCCGGGGTGCATCATTTTCGTTTGTTCCTCTATCACATATGCATTGTAGACAATTTCCTGTTTCCTGAGGTAAAACTGTGCCGACTTTATATGATTGACCTAAAAATGTTTAATAGTTAATTAATTTTCATACATTTTCTTTTAGATTAAAATTAACATATTATTATGTGCGGGGGATCCAAATCATCTGCTCTCTAGTCAAACATTATTCTGACTAACAATTCAGACCTCTTCCTTTTGTTTCAAGAAAATCCTCTTATTTTGTTAGAACCGAATTCAAACCCGGAATTTGATGTCATATGGGCCGTAAAAGCCAGTGGCGGCTTGTGAAACTTATTGATCCCATATCATAGGACTATTTAAAAAAAAAACTTACATCATTTTGATGGAAGAAAATGAAAAAAAAATTGGTTGTTCACAAAACATCTTGACCGTTTTTTTGCCGGATTTTTAAAAAGTGACCCAATTTTGAACTTTCTTAATATTCAAGATATGATTTTCAAACTTCGTATTTTTATATTATTTTAAATTTTAAGCATTTTTTAGCAAATAAATTTTTTGGAAAAAGTTAACACTTTAAGGTCCAAGGTCCTTTGGATATGAAAGGGTTAATCAAAAAAAATAAAAATATAACTAAATTTATTCAGGAAGTTATTCTTTATGTTTTTAATGCATTAATATATTTTTAAAGTTAACCCTTTAAAGGTACTGTTTAGACCTTAAATGGTTAACATTTTTTAAATATGAAAAGTTTGCAAAAGTATTTACAATTAAATTCTAAGAACGGTGAGTAACTTTTTGAAAATTTTTGATTAACCCTTTCATGTTCAAATAATCTTGGTCTTAGTCATGAGTTTTTGTCTGCGACCAGATTAATCATCGATCTTACTTATGGTATAAGTACGTACATCTACATTACATAATATATAGATTTAGCCACTACATTAATAATGTTTTTGTATATTAAAATAAATGAAATATAAACATATATACAATGGTATGTTAGAAGGACTTCATCAAATTTACATTGTCATTGTGATAATAGATTTAATATTTTATAAAATATAAACCATTAAAGGTAAATATTTAGTCCAAAAACTTGTGTAAATATGTATGTATATATGTACTGTACTTGTACATATACCTATAGGGTTGAATTATATAAACGGCAGGATTACTAAATTTCACATCTAATTAATCATTTTGAAGGATAATTAATTTTACCAAAAATGGTGAAAACAGTAAGTAGGTTTTTATGCAAAATTAAACAAAAATTTTGTGGAAAATGTTTCAAAAATCTACACCCCTCTATTATATACACATTTTGTTTCATGTTAAATTTTAGATTAACGAAATTACTCTAATCTTACATAATAAACATTTTAAACGCACTTGTTCAATAAAAATATTAAAATTATGGCGGAAAGACAGTCACAAAATGGCTTACAACTTCCTCCTAATGTTTATACATATATTTATATATATATGTATATACACGAAAAATACCATCAAGTAAACTTAAAGGAAATTAATTTAAATGTAAAGCAGGTAGGGTACTTATTCAACATTTTTCGGGTGGTGGTGAGTGAAATTTGTTTTCCGTGATAGGCATGGCATATGCTATAAACCTGTAATTTTGCATTTTCTTGCAGAAGTAGAAGAAAAAGTATTTTCCATTAAATATCGGACAAATTAGATAATTTGAAGTAAAAAGAATCTTAAAATAATTTTCTTTTACATTTACTTATTATGCTCGTATATAATAATAATTGAAATTATACATTTTACTTTACATGTATAATTTTATGTGTAGCATAATGTACAAATATGAAATGAATATAATATTTATGTAAATCTTAATGAGAAAGTCTCGTTGGATTACGAATTACAAATTTAAATTATTAAATAAATTCGGTCTTTAAAATTAAATTAGATAACGTAAATTATTTTTATTATCAAAAACTATTAAGATAACTTTAAGGAGCATCAATATAATGCGCTTAATATAATAGTTTTGAAAATGCATTTAGAGTAATATTTTTTAGAATTAGGGTGTAGATTTCGACATGTAGAAATTGTTTTTTGTAAAATGAAAATATTGATTAAAGAAACAAATTGGTTAGTTTAGTTTTTCGTTGTTCGTTAAAGTAGATTATTTTATATAAAATTTGTTGGTATTACACCAGTGTGTTAAAAAAACACCAATTAGTTTATTTATTAAAACTGTAACTGTTAATAATTCACTTTCAGCAATAAATTTTTGATTCTATTGATGTATGAATTCAAAATCCAAAGTAATTTCAAACAATTTATTTCTAAACAGTGTTAGATATTTGACTTAACATTTTCTCTTCATATTTATCCACCTACATACATACAAACATATATTGAATAAGTGTATATAGAAATATATACAACATATACAATACATATAGATAGACTCTTAAAGATTAGTCTTCCTATATATAGATTTAACATATCGCACACCACCCTTCTTCAGGAACCTATATATACGACGATATCAATTATACCTTTTGAATAATTTATTATGCAAAATGACAATCCATAACCCCAAACATTTACCTAATTGACAATAAAGTCAGAAATAAATTAATACTTACCCATAACAAGGCAATTTAGTTCCTGCTTGTGAGCATCTGCACTTGATGTAACATTATTTATCGCTGTTAAATGTGTTACAACCTCTGTGCTACTGCTGCTGATGATGGGACTTAGGGTTGTCTGTTGACTTATTTGAAAGTCATTAAGGCCATCTCGAAATTGTTCAATCACATCATTACTTGCTAATGTATCAGTTTTCTCAATTTTCCCCGACGATGTTATTACATAATGCTGTGATAATGGAACGTTCATTAATTCAATTCGTTTTCTTTTTAGCTTTTCATTTTCTAGGTCATCGATGAGCGTCTCCTCATGGTATGGTGGTAGGCTTTCGTCAATGTTAGCAATTTTTCTGATATTTTCAATGAACACACCATTTTTGTTGAATATTGTTTTTTCGAAATAGCCCTTCTCATCATTTCTACTATACGCTCCAGTAGTCAGTTTACTATCTAATACAATAGGCTTAGCCGTAATATTTCTTAATTTATCGCTGATTTGCTGCTTTGATGCATGATGGCCCTTTGTTCCATTAACGTCAAAGGATGGGTTTGCGCTTAGTATATTCTCTGGTATATGAATCGTTTCTATAGTATCAAATGATGACGATGATGAGGCCGATGAGGGTGTCATTGTGGTGATAATTTCAGTTATTTTGTTGGGACTTTCATTACGACTATTTTCCCCAAGCAAATTAATAGGTAGATGTTGTGGAAAATTAAGGACATTTTTCGGAAATGCTTTGGTCCAGGGATTTTGTGTTTTTCGATTGTGGTGCTTTGGTTTTTTTGGGGGTTTCTTTAGTAAATATTCTGTTTAAAAAAAAAGTTTTTTTTTTTTTTTAATTAATTAAAATAAAGTATATAGAAAATGACTGAAAAAATACGTACCACATTTTTTCCACCAACAGAAAATTTCTCCATCAACACATAGACATATTTCACATGGATCAATTCTAGGGATCTGGAAAAGCAAGAAATGATTATGTTCGTATATATATATATGTACAATGTACATAGGTCGTTTGATAGTACGTTTGGCGAGGTTCTTAAAGCTAAAATATTTTAACAAAAAGGTTTACATTACGTGCTAAAAGAATAATTCTTTGAATTTCTATAAACATTCTATGAGACTTTTGTTAGGCAAGGCCATTTATTTGTTGTAAATAATTTTACACAACCCAATTTTATAATTATAAAACAAAATTCACCTACCTTTTGTCCATGAATATATTGTGCTTTTGTATTAATACACGGAGCACCTTCGTTCACAGATGACTGGTAATTGTCTAAGTCTTCTGAGAGTAGTCTTGGATCATATCGTGCCTGGGATTGTTCTGTTTCAATATCGTACATTTCAGATGCAATTGTGTCAATTCCATCATATTCAGCAGGAGCTAAAACAATATAAGACAATTATGTAGTAGGTATGTTGTACATACATATATAATCATTTCAAAATGTTCTCAAATAGACAAAGATATTATTATAGTCCCATAGGTATATATGTATATCGCAGTAGGAGGTATATAAATAAGATATTTTAGTAGAGTATATGTGCAGTAGATAACAAATACGTTTACGTTAAAATCGATTAATCGAACCACAATGTGGTGTTATATTTTTCTTTAATTTTTTTTTTATTTTTATTTAATCGCAATACAAAATTATTATCTCCATTGTAGAAGAAAGTTTTCATATATATTTTGAGAAAATTACATATGTATTTTCAATTTTGTAACAAAAATGTTTGTAATGTAATTGATGTTTAAAATGATCTTTTATATGTGTACAAAAGTGGAAAGAGTTAGATTGTTTTTCTATTTTTTTTTCTTCAATTAAGTAAATGTACATTTTCTAAATTTTTGAGTTTAAATGAATTTATTATAGCCAACTTTATACTGGCAAAACCTCATAGATCCCAACCGGATATTTTAAAAGGTTTGAAATATTTAAGAAGGTTTAAATTGCATTGCTCAACGTCAATCGTACTATTTATAATACAACCAGAAATCCTTTAGTTGTTTTTTGAATTATTGTTTTCTGCCTTTAAGCCAACGATATATTTATTTAGATAACGTACATAGTTATATGGATGATGACGCCATTTTAATTCTAATTCTGTACCTCTTTTAATTTTCAAATTAGCCAAAATTCCCATTGAATACTCAAAAATTATGCGAAAGCCTTCTCTTTTTTCTCTAATCAGAACACAGACTTTTTTCAAAAGCCCATCTATACATTTCCGCCCATTTTTGTAGAATTATATTACCCACACTCCTATACATATAAGTAAATCCTCTCATCTCATATCTTTATCTCCGTAACGATATAAATTTAATTGAACCTGTTTTTATATACGCCGAAATGCAAGAAATACAAATACTTTTCTAATTCTATTTTTTATGAATTTCCACAGATTTTTGAAAATGCTTCGTTTTCGTCTCAATATCTTTGTTTTTATTACACGAATTTTCCTAAACTTATTTTGTATTCTTGAAAAATTTTCCAAAGATATCTACATAATATGTATTTATCGATTCGGAGAACTTTAATAAATCAATAACCAGAAAAGAAGAAATAATTGACTTCGCCGATTATACGAGTATACCCGTATTAGTACTTGCTTATTATCTATGTCTTATTATCTATGACTTTGGTCCTTATCAACAAATAATATTGAGTAAATTGAATAGAAATGATTAAAAACCCTAGAAATGATATAAAATTGATTGCAAAACGGTAGCTCATAGAATTTTTCGGTCTTTGAATGAAATCTTTATTTTTCATTCTCTATAATTGTTGTCATATTCATTTTTTCTACATTTCGACTATATTTCGAGTGAACGAACGAATTATCTTAAAATTAGGTGCACAGTGCATACCCTTCCCTATACTTTGTCCGATTTGCTCTAGAAACAATAGAGATCTTACTCTAGGAGTACTTTCATAAATTGTCAAAATTTCCACTCTCTAGCCGTTAAGCCAATTGAATTCTCTACAAAGTAGGGAAACAAGTTTAGTGAAAAAGAGAGGAAGTAAAAAGAGTATAGAATTATTATAGAAAATACGTCTCTGGTTTTTGAATTTTTTTTTTCTCACCCTTCAAATTTAGTTCTACTAAATGTAATTAAAATGACAAATTGAACTCCATTAAAGTTACATCAGATTACAATTAAAATTTATAATTGATGATGACACATTTACGTATATCTTTTAATTTTTCATCGTATGTACCTACCTATAAAAAAAAAAATTTGTTAAAAAAACACCTCAATTATTAACTTCTGTTAATACACGATTTTACCCTTAAAAAAAATATACATAAATAATTTTATGCAAATCAGGATGTACCTTTTCTACCTTTTCTGATCTAACATCTAAGAATGATGATGAAAAAAAAAAACATTTTCCTTTTAAGAGATGAGCTTTTTTGTTAAATATTCTGTAGACAATGAATTTTATTTAGCGTACCTAATACGGTGCCATAACCCGCACTTTTACGTGACTTCAAAGAAAATTAAAAAAAAAGTCTCTCTCCCTCTACATGCTGATTCTTAATTTTATTGACAAACCCTAACATCTGGTTTGAATTCTTTTAATATAATCTCTCTGAAAATGTATTGATGGAACGTTTAGTCGTAATTATTCAATATGTGTGCTCTTTATGTTTTTTTACTTATAGCGAACATAGTCAAGTGATATTAAGCTTAATGTATACAAAGGGATGAAAATGGGAAATAAAAGAAATTAGCTTTTAAAAAGTGATTCAAGTTTTTTTGATTAGTTAGTATATATTGATATTTGTTTTTGTTGAATACAGGGTGAGTCTTATATCTTTCTAGTAAAATATGGTCACAAGGGAAATAAAAATTTAAAATGCAAATTGTACAGAGACAGCCGTAAAGTAAATTATTACCATCATAGGAAAGGAAAACCTATTTTTTTTTTCATATTATTCTGAAGCATACGAACCTAGGTATTTTAAAACAATTTTTTTCTTAATACAAGTACAGTTAATATCGTTTATAGTGACTCCGTATATAGTGACATTCCGGTTATAGTGACAATTTTCATTTTAAATGGTTGGTTTTGTATGAATGCCCTGCACTGCAATACAATCAACTATCGGATATAGTGACGCCGCTTATAACAAATCGGTTATTATGACCATTTTGTAGGAAGAATTTGATCCAGCTATCGTTTATATCATAGGTCGCTAAATGCCACTGAATTTACTCAAAACCACTCGCAGCCATATTTGTTTTCATATCTATTTTTTTTTTTCATAATACGAATACGTAATAAAGAAAGAATAGAAACAATACAAAGTGTGTAACACAGCCTAAATTTTATTTTGTTGGTTCTAAGGCCAAATTAATTGTGGAGGAAATACACAAATAAATAAATAATATAGTTTCTATGTTTTTTTTTATTCAGACGCCATATTGGTTTGAAGACCTCTGGTTTATAGTGACTATTTCTCTCTCATGGAACAAAAATATAAATAAAGAAGACAATAAAAATTGCGTAATATTAAAACTAGAAACGAGAGAGAGAGAAATAGAGACAGGAAGAGAGAGAGAGAGAGAGAAAGAGAGAGAGAAAGAGAGAGAGAGAAAGAGAGAGAGAGAAAGAGAGAGAGAGAAAGAGAGAGAGAGAAAGAGAGAGAGAAAGAGAGAGAGAGAGAAAGAGAGAAAGAGAAAGAGAGAGAGAGAGATAGAGAGATAGAGAGAAATAAATAACATGTATGTATGTATATTGTATGTACAGTACATATTCTCTCTGTTTCCGGTCACTATTATAAACGATATAAATACTGTAGTACAATTCAAATGGTCATAATAATAAAGGCCAGACTGTATAAGTAACTACCATTTAGTCTACTTCCACTAACCTAATAATTTATAAATAAATAGAGTAGGTAGGTATTGTACATACATAATAGATATCTATTTAATACATATCAACCATAATATTAATAATGTTATGAAACAGTTTTTCAATTATTTAAAAGCTCTTTGGTTTCTTGCTGAAGCAGTAGAAAAACTTTTTTTTGAAGATACAGAATAAAATAACAAAATTAATATTGCACACGCATATTGAATATTGAAGTATTCAAGAGATAACAACCATTTTAATGATATTCTTGGGGGATGTTTTAAAATAAACTTTTCAAATCAGTCTCTACATATATACAACTTCTTATATAACTATGTATACAATGTACATATACTATATATACATATACTGTGTGGCTTAGGGGATTCTTATGTATGTAGGATTCACTTTATCTGATCACCAATATTATATGGAATAAAGGGGAAAGAGCTATACGTATTACATATACGACCCTAATTTATTTATACACTACACTACACCAACCCGTTAAGTGATCCAATTTCAAATCAGAATTCATCATTCGTTATGAGAACTCTTCAAATTTCATATATGTTCAAGAAATCAATACATGAATATGGGAGTCTTTGTATATAAATAACTTCCTCTTTGCCAAAGTTGAGATTTTTTTTTTCCCTTTTCTGATGAAATATGTTTAACAGGCTATTGAAAATGGATGTTATTACTTTTATAATAGTCACTATAACACGTCTAAATTACATGTTTTCATAAGCTATTCGATTGAGTTGTGTTAAACTTAGGTAGGCATACCTATATAATGTATCCCTATATACTAGGGGTGGGCACTCATGAGGCCAATGAGAGCCGCATGCCGGTTTTTCATTTATTATAAAGAGCCACACCATATAACATGTGCCAATAAAGTAAGGCAGAAAATTAAAAAAGGTCGTAAATTTAAAATATTTATTTGGATTAAACAAAAATTGAACTTTATTAAGTTTAATAGAGCTTATTTAATGTTTTTTTTTTGTAGAGGGATAGCGGCTGATTGTCTTTAATTTTACGAATTTTTAGCGCCGACATACGTTGTAAATAGTACGCCGGATTTTTTTTTCATCCAAAAAGTGACGCATTTTCGTAATTTTTTTTACCTATTTTAATTATAAAATATTCATTAACGTTATATTAAAACGTTTAAAAAAAAAGGATTTCAATTTTGAGTGGGAGCCGCACTTGACTCAATGAAGAGCTACATTTGCCCATCGTTGCTATATAATATATAGGGTGGGTATAGGGTTCATTTTGATGAAACCTTTAATTTTATATATTTATGTTCTAGATATCTATAAGTATTTTTTTCTACGCTACGCCAATTTTCAGAGAAAATATTCAGACGTTTTACTTAGATCCTGACTGAATATTTGAACAAGTATTCAATTTACGATGATTTCTTAGAGTCGATTCGTCGATTTGTTTTACAATTGTAAAATTTCTCATCTTATATAGCACGTCTCCTGTGGATGTTTTATTCTTATAATTTATGTACATATCGTACTGTCGTCCGTTGCTGTTCCTAATGAAGGTTTTGTCCTAAAGCCTAACAAGAATTTTAACATCCTTTAATTTGGATAAAAGCAAAAAGCAAAAAGGCCCCTGTTTATTAAAATACAACAAAAAAACAAATAGAGAAAGCCAATTCTTCAATTTATATGAATTTAGATACAAATTAATGGTGTTTTCAATTCACTTACTCGGTATAGCCACCGTTACAGAATTGTTAAATTGTCGTCATGGTGTAGCCGGTGTAGGTTAAAATTATGTGCTGGTGTCAATATGAAAAAAAAATGCGAACACACACTTTGATAAATTATATATTACACTAAAACTAAACGAAAACATACTACGTCGTCAAATACGCCACCGATTCAGTGTCTATTACGAGTAAGTAAATTGAAAACACCAACAAGTTAGTTGCAGCCAGTCTACTGCGTTACTGGAGAAAACGTTAAGAAATGTTCGATGTTAAGTTAAAGAAAAATCTAATTAAATTATATAAATTCCGAATACTTGTAAAATTAAATCGAGATCCATTGGCAATTCTAAAAACTATAACCTACTTACTTAAATTGATATTGATGCCTTAATAAATATATGTACATTTACAGGTTAACTGTCAAATTTTGTGATAAAACACTTTTTAACGTCTCATGAAAGCTTAAACGAATGTAACATTTTAAAGAGACAATATGGAAATAAAAATAAAATAATATTCTCTTCCGTTTACTTATGTAAAAGGGATATTTGAGTTTAAAAACATTTACAAATAAATAAATAACTGAAGTGGGTACATATGCATGTATGTATATTGTATATATCTATATATCTACGTAGCCAAATAATGATACCGGTAAAAGGTAAAACTTTTTCGATATTCTGAAATGTGAACTTTACCTTTCCATTTTAATGTTCTATTAATATGTATATTGTATGTACATATGTATATAAATTGTATCTACATATATACAGACTTATATAAATATAGAATGAATCTATATCCAGTATCCAGATATAACTATGTATTCTTCACATATGTACATATGTATAAAAAAAACTGCTAGATGGGGATTTTAGTTTCAGGCGATTGCTTCATTTGGTATTATAAAGCGACAAATAAATTCGTATTGTTTCTCAAGTCCCTTATAAAAAAAGGTTATAAATATATATGCTTTTGAGATGGATATGTATCGCCGTCTAAAGTGTTCTATATGGTATTATAACGATACCAATAGAACACTCAAATCCATCATTATTTGACACATTTTTCACAAACAATTCATATCAAAGGATATACAGGCTTAGAGATCCTTTTTACATTATTTTTGGTAAAGGTATTATATATTAGGAACAGAATGAGATACATAACTTTTGTTTGTATAGTTATAGAATAAAATTTAACATAAAAATATTGTCTTTTATCTCGATACTTTTTCATATTTTTTGGTAACGGAATTTAGGACGGGATGAGCATGTTAGGTTACACCTACCTTAGTATATATAGGTATAGGTATGACGTATTAGAATAAAGTATAAATTATAATGTAATAGTTTTGGGAATATTTCTAGGAATAGGGTCTTCACATCTGGTAGTATAAGTAGTGTAATGAGATGGCGGGCGTGCTAGGGTGCCACAGGTCCTCAGACCTCCATAAATGGGCCTATTAGACATCCCTTGCCTTCTGACATATCCTCTGTCTATCATTCTACAAGATTAATAGGGGGCATCACAATTTCCAAAAAATTCGCCAGATGGCTTCCAAGTGTCTCTTTAATCTCTTTCCGGACACATCTGAGCAATCACAAAGCAAATGTTCAGCCGTTTTGGACAAATCCTAGCAAAATCTACAGGTTGGTTCTTCCAGTGCGCCCATCTTGTGTAAATGTCCTTTGAACTGAACGTGCCCGGTAAGGAGCTCTATAATACATAATATATGTAAGTTGGTGCTAGACGTATGAGACTCGTACACCAGTCTCGAAATAAGTTTAAAGGAGCTAAGTTTTTTCAGCGCTGCTTAGTTGCTTTACATCTATAATTAATTATGAAACTTGTAGAATTAAAATCGGTGAATTTTACGACAGAGAATCAGATTGGAAATACAAAAGTGAGCAGATTGAGAATGAAGAAGAATATATACTTATACATATATATATATATATATATATATAATGTATATACTTCAATTTATTTGTATTGTAAATATGGATGTATCTACAAGTGAGTTTGGCTAACCGTTTTAAGTAAACATCCTGATAAATAATAAAACACTGCAAGGAATTTACATAATAATAATAATTGAAATTATATATACGGGAATTTTAAAGCAACATTATTATTATGTATTGTGCTATATATATGTATATAGAGACAAATTAAAAACACTGACAGACAAAGTTGAATAATCAACCGTTAAAAGCTGGTAAGTGAGTTTCACATAGAAATCCCTAAACAAAGGCGATAATAGCGAATTATATACCAAAAAGGCAAAACAAAAGTGAAGTTTTTTTTTTTTGTTGGTCCTTATTGCTTTTTTTCTAAAACACAAAGAAAGTAAATTGCAAATTAAAATGTATCTCATTAATCAGCACAAAAACAAATTTCACAAAAGAAGACTAGAGCACTCCCCCATCAAAGAAATGGCCATAAAATTAAATTAACCTACCGCAATTAACGAGCTGTACAATTCCAGCAAATAATCCAATATATATGTAAAGTATGGAGTACTTCAAAAATTTCATTATAATTTCAAAAAAAAAAAAAAAAAAACTTTATTTTCACTCTGAAACCACTTTCAGTAATTACTTTTTAGAATGATTTTGCACAATGTCCCGTTCCGTACATAACATACAACTCCGGACGTGTGAGCTTCTGTGATATGTGTAGTACACCTTTAACTGTACGTACACTACTCAACTCCAAAATGCACAAAGTTCTGCACTGTCAAACACACACACAAACCGTGATTTTTTGTGTTCTTCTTTTTCTTTTTTTTTTTTTTAAACAAGCCCCTCTCTTTTTAAGTATCACAACTCGGAACTATGTACCATAAAATTCTGTACCAATTGAAGCTCACACTATAAAGTTTATACTATCAGCCTTAGAGATACATAACTTCACCAAAAGTACTTGCGGTTTATTGATTAAACATATTGTTTAAGCTTTACGGCTTTATCGGTTGAATAGCATAAAACAAAAATAAAATTGCAATATTCAGATGATTTCCCAAAAGTTAAATTCAAAATATTATATTCGAAACGGAATATTTAATCTATAGAAAAATTGTTGATGTGTTGTGCACCGTCGGTTCACAATTTTACGACTAACTCCAGTTGGCTTTTAAGCACATCTAAAATGGTACAGTACGCTAGAGCTTTACTAAATATTCTGTTCGTTCTCCCATGTAGCAATACATATACGGGATGCTGTCTATATTTTGAGCAGAGAGAGAAAGAGATAATTTTTCAATACAGAAGATGCTCCAGAAAATGGGAAAATGGAAACTAAATTGTGGTGAGAGGTGAGAGATAGAAAACATGCGGTATTGCTTCAAATAAAAAATTGATATCTGTACACAGCTTAAAGCTCTTTTAAGCATAAGATAAACTTATAGAGGTAGAATATGTACTTGTATACTAGTCGAAAAACTGATGCCATCAAATATTTTTATTTTTAGGTCTATCAATCATCATTACTTGTTAGACAAAATACATTAAGATATACACAAGAAGTTTGTTTAAGAGGAAAATCGCGTGTTTCAGATAAATCATTAGGCTGGAAGAGCTTTTCTTGCATTAAAAATGATTTCAAGTTGAGTGAGTGGAAATAATAGATATATTGGTATGTGTTAGACAAAGAACAATACTGTGTGTTCGAATCAAATGAGATAGTAGTATTTTAAATTTTTAGCGCGTTTTAAATGTTCACGACACATTTGCTTATAACAACGTTTAAAATTACGAGTGTACGAGTTAAGAGATGGAGGCATATACTATACAAGTATACATAAATACATATAGGGCGGAGGTAAAAGAGGAGTTTTATAATATTTCAATCTAATTTATAGCCACAAATAACTTGAATCATTGCATTGCTATAAAAATTTTTGAACTTTTCTATTCAAATTTACTTTTCCTATTCAAATTAGAAAGTTTAATAGGCTTGGCTCTCTTAAGAGTGTCTTCAGAGTAAAATAAGACCATCGTTATTTTTATGTGTTAATAATTGTTATCTTATTTATACTTTCTAGAAGATGTTTTTTTTTTGGAATTTCACCCTCAATTCCAAAGAGATAGTACGCCAATGACAGGTATAGGAGTACATCAACGGTTAGGTAGAAGTACCCGTGCATATCTACATATACTTAATTCTATAGACGGAGTAAAATAATGTTTAACGTTTAATGCTGGAAACATTCCTGAACGTCAATTGAACAGTGGAATGTTTAATGTGTCTGGAGTTGATAACATTCTGAGCTTAGATGAGAGATTAAATCTACAATTCACATTTTCTTTTTGCTAAATGGTTTGGTATTTCAATTTACTATAGAAATATAAGTATTGTGTGAGCAGTAGATAGGTATGTATGTATATATTCATGGGGTTTGCTTTAGAGTTTTAAAGGTATTGGATTGTAAAGGGGAGTATATGATAGCTTTTAAACCTTATTAAGTTTATGTGTGTGACTCAACAGCAATTTCATTTCTCATCTTTATATAACATGTGGTATCACCTATAGGTTCTAAAGTCTGTATTTCCAGTATAATATTTTAGGGGAAAAAAAAGTTCATTTGGAAAATGATACAAAATGTTATCTTGTTGTATAGTATAGACATATACTGTAAGATATTGCTTTTTATAAAATTTATAGAAAATGGGCCATTCAATATACTTCCGTTTTATTTTATATCGTAATATATTTTTGTAACACTAAGTATATTGAACCAGTTTATTTTTTTATATATATTGAAAAGTGGAGTTAATTTAGCACAAAAAATTTAGCTTGAGTGGTCCTAAAGTAAAAATTACATCCATCAAATATAACAAATTTACTAAGGGGATGGACACTTTTTCTTATAAACTTCAAAAACGAAGTCGGTAAAAAAAAACTTGACTATGGTTATATGAAACTTACCTGAAATTTTGCTTATTTTCCTTTAAAATGGTAACTCATGTGTGCTTTTTTTATCCGCTTACATTTGAATTCGATGAAATATCTAAAAATTGATTAGTTTCCATGAAGCTTGCCTAACCAAATTAAAACAGCATTATACATAACTCTCGGTGATCATTTATTTGGATATTCTTACCCATCAAAAAGTTGCAGCTAAAATTTAAATTTTTATCCTATTTGTCAGTAAAATGAAAAGTAGTTAGTTAGAGCCCTCGAAATTCTTTAGGTCTCTATAGATGGGCCTATTAGACATCCCTCTTTATGCAAATATCTCAATTGACATGACAAGTTCTTTTTTGTAGAACAAAGCAGCACTTGTGCAGTTCTTTTTACGAAAACCTTACAAATGCTTGCAATTCCAACGTTATTTTTAAGCATTACCATTTTTAGAGATAATGTCATTATTTAGACTGTTTTTCAGTGCAATCCAACCACTCGGCGTCAGATTCAAATCAACATACCAGAGAAAAACACTTTATGTTTCATCCCTTGTCGGTCTTGAACCCGTGACCTCCCGCTCCAAAGGATGAATGAAAAGTAACTTGGATTTTTAATAAATTTAACGAAAGTGTGATTTTTAAAAGTTTTGGGCTGTTTTTAGTTTTTGTAGGGTGAAAAAAACTCTGTATACCTATGTATTTTTAGTTTGAGTTTAATTTGTTTTTCAATAAAAACTAAATTCAAATTAAAAATCTCAATTAAAAAAGTGTGAAAAATTGAAAACGGTTTATTGTGTTGGCGAGATTAAATTATATATTTTCCCTATTATTAATCATCTATGAAATACCTACGGTATAGCACATTTCTTAATTTAGCTTCTTGAAACAAATAGCATAATTTCTAAATAATAGAAGTTATAAGGACTGAAAATTCCTTCTTAGTATTTTTTAGGTTATTTTCATAATTATCATAAAAACAAATTATTTTAAAGCCAGTTGGTGTTAATGTTCAAAGGATTACGATTACCAGAATATATGTCGTTTTAGTAGGTGATTTATACGTTTATGCCTACCGCTACCCTTTACCCTAATAGTATGGTAGATTGGTAGGTATGTACGAACTAGACGTGCTCTATATGTTCTATATCCTGCGGCAAAATGAACATTGTGCCTGTGAAATTTTATTGGTCATGTATTCATGTTTAATGAACAACTATACATGAATTTAATTAATTGAATTACAAGTAGTTGTTGTGCAGTGTGTAGATCACGTTCAATTATTCATTTGGAACAAAGAATTGGCACGTAGCCCAAATACTACATAGAGTATTTAGAGGCGTCTCGACTTTTTTTGTTGATTTTCTGTTTTTTTTTTTTTTTTGCGATGGCGAGGTAGTAAATTTTTCCTTATATTTGCGGATGTTAAAAATACTTCATGAGGCAGTGATTTAGTTGAACTCATGCAACAAGAAAATATGATAAAGAAAATGTGATTAAGGAGGTTTTTTGGTTTTATTTATTTCCATTACGTTTTTCACTTGAAAAGCAAGAGAGAAATAAATGACTGAAAAGCTCATTCATTGCAACGTAATTCATTTTCCTGAGACATTTTTATTAATTTCATCTCCTTAATCTTTATATATGTAATGTATTTATGTGTATTATATACCTACATTATATTTTGTAAGTTTTTATGGGTAGGTACTTTTTAGAATTTTATTTACTGTAGATTAATGTAATGTAAATTGTATTAATTCTACGGTTATGGTTAAATTAAAATAAAAACGGTCGTGCCAAACTACTTTTTACTAACCTGTTCTAAAGAAACTTTGGTCATTCACTATCGAAAAGCCAGCCAAACAATCGAGTATGGTGGTATGAGGCTGATTCGTAGACTAAAAGTCCATCGATGATACTTGCATTACTTCGAAGATATTTCAGGTAATAATTTATGCACGAAAAGAGTTTTGTTATTGCTGCACAATAAAAGATCCGACACGTTCCACATAAAAACTAGAACCATGTATAGTTAAATAATTTTACACAGTTTGTAGAGTTTTCATCTCATAGAAAATGTAGACTATTCTCCTCTCGGATCTCTTTTTGTTCTTCTTTGTGACAGAACCACATCATAAATAGAAATATTAGCAATGTGGTAAACATTTTTTTAAGGAATATTACACATATAAATATGCATTATGGTTCTGTTTTAAAGTAGAACTTTTAAACCAAAGAGAGGAAAAGATTACAAACTGATTGTTCTAAATTGAGCTAAATTAGTAAGTCAGCTTTTTATATTGCTATATGGAGTGATGCCTCTTTAAAGCAAATGTTAAAAGAGTATCATTTTTATTATAATTACATCACTCCAGAACATCCCAAGGCTTTGCACACCAATGATATGTACAAGTACATATGTACTTAATTCAATGAATAACAAAATACTTGTGTCAAATCAAATACGTCAAATTAAAGGATTTGACTGTTGTGAAGGGATTTTTTTCTTCTGTTGAGGCTGATAAGCCGCCTGATTTAATCAATGTCGTTGGCAATTGGAATGTCAATTAGAGAATTAGGAAAAATAAAAACCAAAAACCAAAATCTTTTTTTTGTGGATTTAACCATAGTTCGTTGAATCGAATGAAATTTTAATTTGCAAGTATTTACTTTCCATATATGTAAATATTTATTTAATATTAGGTGTGCAATAATAAATTTAGTGCCTATATAGCACATAATATGATACATGTATCGATATATTTTTCCCAATTAATTTAAATTTTGAATACATACCTACATACCATTTTTTTTGAATTAACAAATCAATTAAATAACGAGCTGTTTTGGAATGCAATAAGCGATAAACATGAAAAATTAATTATTAATTGAATAATAGTAACACCCCATAATTATAATACTTTGCCTACATAACATGTGATCATTTACCAAAAATATAATTGCAAAATTAATTTAAAAATGTGGCCCAAGTAAAATATTAATATTTATAGAGTTGTAGTAGGCGTACTTACGTATTACGTAATATTAAATATTCAACAATAAATGCATGTGTTTTTTTTTAATAAAACCCATATTTTAAATTTTATAATTTTTAATTAATAAATTATTAATTTTTACTTCTTATTGCAATGTACTCGCTCGGAAACACGATAACCCAAAAATGCGTTGAGATAATTTAACAAAATTTTGGATTTAAGGTTTTTGGTGTTGCGAAAACTCTGGTATTGAGCAAAATTCCCTCATCCCTTTTAGCTCATTTTAATTGTTTTGCAAAAAAACATGTAGTCGGAGATATAATAAAATTTCGAAAAAATTATGAACACAAATAGTTTTTTTTTTGTGTTGCATAATAGTTTATTACCATTTTTGAGCCACCGTTACCTCTTATAGAACCCCTTCCCCCCATACAAAATTATTTAAAATTAACTCTTGTTAGTGCTTTATATGGGGCATCTTATAGGACCAAAATTAAAACGCTACCCCTATCTCTCCTTCTAATTTATTACAAAATATAAGTATGTAAAATATACATTTATACATCTAGATTCTAGAGAGTTGAAAAATTGTATGTTGGAATTTGGTTAAAATCCTAATTTAGGTGCTAACATTGAAACATGTACTCTCTTCCTTTCCTTTCCTCATCCTAATTCTTTTATATTATTAGTGTTTTCTCAAGCCGAATAAAGCTCAAAAATCTTGAAATTTTAGTTGTGAATATTTAGCTCTAATATACAAGTATACATACCCGTTCGTATCCCCACCCGTACAACTTTTTTGTATTATTAGTGTTAAGTAATTAATTAATATTAATACAAATACCATTCCCTTCGTACTTGTTTTTGTCCTATACATAAAAAACAATACACCGGAGAAAGCTTTGTAGTATTTTTTGGCATTTTTGTTGCTCTTCAAAATTATATTTTTCATAGATCGTCTGCATAATTAATTGATAAATCACTGCCTCTCTAAGTATGAATAATTGAAATCTGAAATGTGAGCAAAGAATAAAAACAATTGCCACTCTTCTCACAAAATATAAGTTTGACACATCTTCAATAGAAGTTTCTAAGTTTTCTTACTTTTAAACTACACTAATCTCGTCTTTTGTTTGTTTAGCTTTTTATTTTTATGCAATATCACAAATAAAGACAGCCTGTTAATATGCATGTATTATTATTTATTCATAAAGTGTAAATATCGACACATTTTTAAATTTAATTTAAATTCTAAATAAAAGGACGGAAACGTTTGAAATTAAAATTACATTTGGAGTTAGTTACGGACGGGTATCTTTGTTTAAAGTTATTGACGGACAAATTGATATTCATCATATTTTCTAATTTTATTTTTTGGCCAGATAATTTAAGATGTTTATGTGTATTTGATGGAAAAACCACATTCCCTATATCTAGTTTAGCCCTTTTCTATTTTATGTTATGTTCTTCTTTAATATATCCTTAATTATAAGTGTATATGGTTGCCCGAAACTCAAATTTATTTATAGAAAACGTTACTGAAATTAGATTTGTGTTATGTTTTCGCTTGTTATTTATTTTTTTTCCTATCTAACATATTGTATATTTAGAAATTGAAAATCATTTTTCTAATAATACGTAGAGCTATAGAGTTATATGTACATTGTACATACATACATAAGTATGTGTGTACCTTACTTCTATATATAGTAGAGTTTTCTAAGCTACGTACATATATTTTTATACGATCACATTCATGTGGAAATTACTTTCTTTCTTCATACACAATACGTTTTAACAAAATTTATACTCTATAAGAAAAATCACTGTTGTATTCATATTTTTTCACACTTTATTATCGAAATTTTATTTTCTCCATCTATATCTATATCATCATACATAAGTAAGACTTAACACGACCCTTGTAAAAGCTTATTTTCAATTGAGTATGTTCTGTACGTAGGTATATTACCTACATAAGTATAAAAATATATGTATGGATTGTATAGGTATAGGTATGAGTGGTGAATGCTGAAATAGCTTTTCATAAAAAAGTTCAATCCATTCACAAAAATTCCATGCAATACAAAAATCTAAAAAAAAAAAATTCGCTTAATATATAAAAAAAGTCTGGCTCTAGAGTTTTCGGTGGTTTTAATAATTAAAATTGATAAGATTTTTGTATTTTATGGTTGGTTATATTTAATTATACAATTATATAAGTAGTACCTATACCATGTACAACACACCTGTAGATGACGTACACATTAGGCAATATTCTATATCTATAGAGTCCAGCAAAATTAAAAGAAGATATATGATGTACTTGGTTGAAAATAACAAGAAGTTTGTTTGAATAAATTTTAATTTTTTATTACATCATAGGTCCGTAGAATTTTTAAACTTCTGGTACATAGTGGTGTCTGTGTTCGAAAAAATATGGAAATTTAAAATCGGAAAATAAAAATATTTCTAAAAATTTTCAAATATTCTTTCAATAGTTCCCTTTTTCTCCAATATTTGGTGTATACAATTTACTCCACTCACTAAGGTCTACTACTGGCAGAATGGCTTTACATGCCGAATAACTGTATCCAATACTGTCACTATAATGGTCTACTAAATACAATAAAACAATTAATAAGAAAAAAAACCTAAATTATGGATAAATGTAAAAAATAAACTAAAAGCTTCTAAAAAATAATTGCAAAAATTCTCTCTTTAGAATTTTTATAATAATTCAGTTAAATTCTAAAACTCTTCACATTCCATAATACTCTACCAAGTTGACATAGTAAAAACGTACTTTATTGTCTCCATTATATGTATGTATGTATGTATGTATGTACGAAGTACATTGTACATTATATACGGCTTATATTCATCAACGAATATCCTCTAACTATGGAAATTCTTTGGAAACCAATTTCGGGTCAGCAATTCTTAATTGACATACCAAACACTAATGTTATTTATTAATTTAGATAGCTTATCAATCTCATATAATAGGACAGAGGGAATTCCTCTATCAACAGTTAAATCGTACTTTGTGTGTGACTTTATTTGACGTAGAGCATCTTATTGAATTAAGTAAATCGTATTAACGGAAAAATGAAGAAAAATTGTTCGTATAGAAAGAAGAAAATGAATATGTTGTTAAAGCAAGTAAAATAAATTAAGTTAATTTCAATGTTTTGTATTTATAGCGGATTCGGATATTCGATTTTAATTGTAAATTAGATTATATTTTAATATATTTATGTACTAATTATGTACAACAACCGATCGATCAAACGGCTGCAGTGATCAATGACTTTGCCATTGAAGCGAAAGGTCTCAGTTTCATGTATATTGTTTTTAATCTGAGTGGCTGAATTGTGGCTGAATTGTATTTGAAAACAGTCAATATTTCAAAATTATGGCAATGTTTAAATAATTAGCATTTAAAGGGTATTCTCAAAAGAGATAGTTCAAATGCTGCATTTCTCACGCCAAATATGGTCTACGTGTAGTGATGATACCAAATCATACTCCACTAAAAAAAAATTTATCTACCTACAACAATTATTTATTTCTTTGTCCTTTACACAAAATTCTATTTTTTTTAAAACACTTCAAGTAATGTCTGTATACTTACAGATACTACAATTCTACAAACATTTTTTTCTTTCACTAAAATAATTACATTAAAGAAACATCGCCGAATCATTGCTTACCATTCGAAAAACTATATATTAGATTGATGCCATTGTCAATGTGAAGTAACAATTCTCGAAATCATCAAGTTCAAGCACAAAAACCAAAAAAATTAGAAAAAAAAAATACTTTTCAACAAAGTGTGGGGGAGAGATATCATGTAAGATGTAATATACTAAAAGCATTGCTGTGTAAGGTAGAACACTGTTGTTTAGGAACTGTCTATCATTATTAATTTCACCTCGTAAAAGGGAATCCACACAAAAATCCACAAGAACAACTTCAACGGGGGGTTTTTCTATAATACCCTTTTCCTTTTCTCAGTCAATTTAAGTTTCAGGTATTAAATAGATATCTTACACAGAAAGGATGTAGGTATAAACATATTATATATATATATATATATATATATGTAGTATTCTCGGTTCCTTGCTATATTCTACGATTCTATGTATACTATTTCTACTTCTATGTATAATAATATAAAAGCAATTTCTTTATTCCTTTTTCTGGTGCTCATTCAAATAATGAGATACAAATGTAGATATGTTACCATACTGTATATAAAAGGCATTCTAGATAGAGTAAACTGTTTCAGTATTATACTTGCATTATTTGAAGTAATTTTGCTTGACTGGTTTTTCTATCTTTTGAAATCGATTGTAAATAATAAGAAAGTATTTTGTTTGATCAAAAAAATTGATTTTTCAAAACTTTAAGGAAATTTTTTAAGATCGTTTCGATAATCGTAATGGAATAGACTTTAAAATTGGAGTTAGCGTATAAAAAAACTTAATAATTGTAAATGTAACACAAAATCGTTTATGAATTATTCAAAGTTTAAAATTTTTTGAAAATTGTTCAGGTTTGAAACAGATTATTTGATATATATAATGCCAATATACAATACTACTTGTTAAATCGCACCGTTCGCCTACAATCATCAATCACGTTTATTTATACAAGAGTAAAGTGTAGCTTAACCTTTAGATTTACCTAGTAGTCCATTTATCTATAAATATAGCCGACTTAAGTTCCTATATTTACATATTATACAGTACAATACACATACTATACATCATGGTTCATATCTATATAGCAACTATAAATCCAATTTCTTGCAGAGCTTTCAACAAAACGAATTTGCTAAGCTCAGCACAACGTATCTCGTATCTATATACCTACCTATATGGTGTATTACAATATTCACTTTTCCATTGTAGAAAATTTCTGTATGCCTCGCGCGACAGCTTGATGCAAAAGCTTCCGAGAACCAATGTCATCCTGTTTGCTTTTTATATCAACAGCATCCCAGCATCGTTGAAATATTTGTGGACAAAAGAGTTATATACATACAGTTTTTAAAGCTCGACAATACGAAGCTTTATTATATACATGTACATATGTATACACTAAATACATATATACATTTTTTATGTACATATATACATATGTATGGATACTACACAATGATATACCTACATAATGTGTACATATGTGAAGACGAGAGGCAAACCATATAAAACTATGTCATCGGTATAGATACGAGCGGGGGCTCAACTAAATATAAGGATAAGATGCCTTTCGAAAACCTAGAAAAGGCTTTTTATGCCACTTTTCTTTCATATATTTTAAATGTGACATCAAAGGGTTGTCTCTATTTGTTTATATTACATTTTTGCGGCTAGCTTTAAGGTTTAAGGTATATATATGGTATATAGGTATTTCTTAGAGATCTTTAGCCTCGGTATTGTGTGCACGTTTCATAAAGTGTAATTTAATAAAATATGTTGAAGCTGCCACTCAAGCATGAAACGTTTTTTTTTTCTTTTTTTTTTTTTTTTTTTGTTAAAATGGACAATTTAGAATTGATGTTTTCTGAAAAAAGCTTTCAATTTGCTTCCAATTGTAACGATGACATAAAAATGCCATTCAAATATAATCTTTACTGTGAATTCCATCATATAATAATAGAGACAATTATGGGAAAAATGTTACCAATAAATGGCAGTCAGATTGACAGCTATCGATTACCAGGAAGTTAAAATATGACATAAAATAAATTTAATTAACTCTTTTTTAATTAAGGAAAATCGAAATTAATTTTTAGTTTTGTTTGATAAAGTTTACTCATTTAATTTAACAAATTATTTTTAACGTGGACATTTTTAATATTTAAGTTTTTTTTTTATCTTAAATAGAATTAAAATAAAAAGTTATTATCATTACTTATATGTGCATGTGCATATGTATATAGATAATTATAATTTACCATTTTTCTCAATAAGTATTTGGTATATATGTACTTATGTACATATAACTATATATAACTATATTTAATTGATGTATGCATAAATAGAATGTGCACATAATTCTGTTTTCAATTTCTGACTTCCTTGGTAAATGAAAATAATAAAGAAAATGAAAATTCAATTTAACATTTCCCATTTAAGTACATGTAATATACCATATAACCACACTGTACCTAGTACCACTAATGTGTAGCTGTTGAGCTTTTGTAAACGCTTTTTGACGTAATTCCAAAAATAAATCGTGTAAAAAGATTCACACACAGCAACGAGCAAGTTTTAAACTAAATTACTAAACAACACACACCCTCTCTCTCTAAAACAATATATGTGTTTTTCAAGACACATACGGGCTGAGGGTTCATAAAAATGGTATAGAAATGTATTTGGAACAAAGCCAAAGCACTTAAGAGAACAACTTATGTGTGGTAAAAGTATTGAGCTAAAGTTTTCTCTTCATTTTTTTTTTCTTTATTTTGTTGAAAAATAGTTACAGCTTTTGTTTAGCAGTAAAAAAAAGGCTATCGCTAAAAACTGCACCAACAAAAAGCATAAATTTTATTCACCCGAATGCCGACTGCATGATGCATTAAAATAATGCATTTTTCTTAAGTCCTTAAAGCCTTTTTTCACTTTCTGCTTACTTTATTAGAAAAGTTTTTCGCTACTTTTCTTGCCTCACATTTTTTTGTGTATGCTCATGATGCGAATTGTGCGATATACATAATTAAAATGAGATTTTTATTCATGTAAATTCGTATTATCTAACGAGCATAAATTTTTCGGTTTTAGTTTTTAATTGGATTTTTTATGAAAAAAAATAAAAATAACTAATGAGTAAGTATGACAGGAAGGTAGATGTGCAGTTGTGAAATCTAGGATATTACTGAATTATAAATGTTTTTGCTATCTTACTTAATTACCATGAATATTCATTTATCGTATTTTATTTAACGAATGAGCAAGTTTAGTTATAAGGACTATATTATGTACCATGTATAATAAGAAATATATGGAGTGGTGAAAAATTTCGGCCTATTTTAAAAGTCGGCATCATTTTTGTATTTCAAAGTAAAAGGAAAAGATGTCAAATCCGAAATGTTCTAATCTTTTGGTAAGAACTTAAAACTTATTAATATCTGAAGAATTTAAACTGATTTCATTTTTTAGACCAAAAAGTTTCACGCCCTACCGTTATAGCGCTGGAATCAATTTTATATAATTTCTAATACACTTATTACTTAATATTTATTTGTTGTGCACAAAAAATAGATAAGGAACTGGTCGTAGATAATTATTTTAGCCAATTATTTCTTCCTTACTGATTTAATATGTATATTTATTACGTAATTAATATTTTGTACGACGGCCTGCGGCTTAAATAACGCCCAGTATCATTTTACAATGTTCTACTGGAATAAAAAGTCTCGTTTTTCGTCCTCTATACATTTTTTTTAGACAGACTTCTTTAAACATCTTCCTAAGATCCTATATATACCCTAGACTTAACCTTTCCCTTAGCCAATTCTCGCAAGCCGTATCAAAAATCTATAAAAGAGTATTGACATTTTAGTATTTCGCACTAAAACATAATATGTATTGACAAGTTAGATTTAATTAGGCAACAACAACATCAAAATGAAACCACTAAAACACAGAAGAGACCAATTAACCACATCGAAATTTGAAAGTGAAAAGAACATGACGCAAAATGTGGTATTTTCAATCGTTCATCTAATTTAGAATGTCTAATGAGGTATGCATCTCTATTGCCATCATTGTATCTACTATATATGATACCTGCATTCCGTCTAACACACATTACAGATTAAAAACGCTTTGACATGTAAATTTCTGAAAATTATTCAAAACCGAATTTAATTCTCTTAATAAATTTTAACAAATTAGGTTCGAGATTAGGTTTCGGTACCGACAGTATTTAGATTTAGATGTGATAATTCCTATTTCATTGCCTGTGTAACATTAATGTATTATTTAAATGTTAAACTCGTGGAACAATTAATGTGGTTATTGTGTACATACATATTCGCATGCCGAATATATATATATATATATATATATATATATATATATATATATTT
>JANSTT010024147.1:14117-38361 GCA_026745375.1 Platyura marginata | reverse complement strand
TTCTATCTTCATGGAGCCACTCCATTATCTAGAGTACCTCCTCAAGTCCAGTTTCCTTTAGGAATTTTAGGATCTTGCGTTCCCGGATCGATCTACCCTAATGTACATATACATATAATTTCGATTTTTAATTTGTCATAAATAATATCTAAAATGTCCTAAATCATAACCATTTTTTATTTTCTAATAACAAAAATATATACATAAGTTACAATATACAGTACGTATTCGGTAATTCCACCACTCTGCAATTGCACCACTCTGTAATTGCAACACTTTAAATAACTAGTTACATTATATACTCTATAATTGCAATAAAAATGTTTCGATAATTGCACCTTTTTAACTTACGCTAATGTTTTTTAAAGTAATCGAATTATAGATGCATTTTTAAAAATATTCCAAAATGAATTATTAAATATAAGTTCTTTAACTGTATTCCTATTATAATTTAAAATTTGAAATTTTTTTTCGCGTTTTTTCATGTTTTCTCTACGATTTTTTTTACAATTTTGTGTTTATATTCAAATATGTTCGTACTTATTATGTTTTATATTCAAACATGTAGATTTTCTGTGTAAAAAAAGAACATATTCGGTAATTGCATATATCTCGCTAATTCCAACTAGCCTTGTTTTTTTATTGGTGCAATTACCGAATACATACTGTATACAATAAAAATAAATAAATGATACTACCTACTATAGGTAATACGTAATACAAATAAAAAATGAAATATGTTACAGATTTCAACATTAACCCTACTCGATAAACATAAACATAGAAAACATGAATTAGGTCAAGACCATTACATTACATATAGCCAACGATCAAAGCATGAAATGTGACATTGATAAATGTTAGGAGTATGTGTTATCCTGTGTATATAATCATAAACTTAGAAAACATATGTACATACATGGAATATAGAATACAAGTAGTGTATAGTAAAAAAAAAAAAAGAAAATGAAAAAGAAAAGAAAGAAAAGATTTAATTAGATTTTTTGTTCAGTTGATGTAGAGCAATCAATCATAAAGTTTGCAACAAAGTAAAAAAAAAGAGACACAACAATTTCAAATTTATATTAACGAGTTGATTATGATTATATAACATCGCATAAACAACTTTTTTAAGTGACATTCTACATAGACATTATTAAAATTGTGTTCATCCATTTCCTAATCCGTATATTATACAAATGTTCATTTTAACACAAAAAATATGTTTTACAGATTTACACAAAGATTTACATATTCTTTTATGCCATTAAATTAATATAAAATCAGATTATCTGTTGGAACATTACCAGGATTATATGGGTATGAGAACAACAGCATTTCCATCAAGCTAGAAAATGGTGTAATTTTTTTTTTATTTTTTATATATACGATGAAAGAGAAATGAAAAAAAAAATAAAAATTCGAAATAATGTTATCTAATATCTTATTCTTCGTAACATTTTATTGAGCCCCAAGCAATCTTATATATATGTATGTATATGTTTGAGAAATGATAACAGGATAAAAACACCACTGCTGACACATACAAGATACACAAAGGAGAAGGACTATCAAAAATGAATAATGAATTCGATATTAGATTAGCAACGTTTTTTTTTTTTTTGTAAGGGAAACCGGGGTCACTATAGGTTTGTCTTTATCAAATGTGTTATTTATTTGGAATAATAATCCTTCATTAACTTATTTGAATAATTTGGATATTAAGTATAGGGAAAATTTTCTCTTAAAACATACGAAAAGATATAAGGACAACAATGTACGTAGTATTGTTGAAAATGACAACAATTCATAATTTTAGTACAAAATTCATTATTTATTACTCACGTCGTAGCTTCTATAATTCATACTAGAAAAAAACATAAAAACACACACTTAAGTTTTATAATTGTTAACTATTAAACACTAAAAATAATTAATTTTACAATTATTGTAATATAAAATTTACTGTTTTACATTTATTTACTAAACAAAATACTTAAAATTTTACTTCTTACTTCAAAAACACCAAATTGTATCCCAATCAATCTATTTAATTATTATAAGTTTTTAATATTAATATTAATTTTTTTTTAATAATTAGGCTTATAAGTTTCTTATTATTAGTTTCAGTTGGGAACATTTCGGAATTGATTCAGCAATTATTCCCCAAAACAATGCCGGAGGCCTACAGTTTTAAATGGGATCCGAACTACTCGGCCCAAAGTTCAAAACCCGTACGAAAGAAAAACACTTCCATATTTCACTCCAGACGGGGATCGAATCCTCGACCTCCCGTTCCAAACGCATTACCTCTACAACTATGCCATTTGGTCGATATGGCCATCTTTTTTATTTATTTTCTATTTCCATACATAAAGCTAGCAAAAAGATAAAAACCTAGCGAATATTGAAACTGTCAATACTTAATACTAATACTAATACAATAAGGCAATACAAATCGTGCGAAAATTACTATCGCTATTAAAATATTTAATGGACTTTTTAGATATTTTCGAATTGAAAGGAGACATAATGTAGATCATAGCCGTACATGACAAACAATATTAAGATAAGAGCGATGTCTCCATATACCCCGGTCTCCCCTATAAATACGTACATATATTGGTGTATTATATATACAAATTTTATATCTACCTACATATGTATATTTTTTATTCGTTATTTACTTGAATCAGTAGAATGGAAATATAAAAAAAAAAACATTTCAAGTTGATAAACTTTTATGAGCGTTTCCTCAAAGGATATTTCAATTTCGTTACCACTTTTATGTATTATACGATTTATCATGAATACGAATTTACATTATGAAGTTTGCCGTGAAATTCTAAGACAAATTGCGTAATAAAATGTGTTCTTACATTTGGGTTTAGATAAAAGTTATACAACATTGAATTTTTCAGTATTCGTTATAGAACCACTAATAAATTAATTTAATGAATATTACATTTTGTGAGTGAAATTATGTGATCCAAAATATATTTTAATTAAAAAACAAAAATTAGAAATTTTAGGATTTCTCCAAGGACATATATTTGGTCGATTACCATTCAATGATTAATAATGATAATTTGTTGAATAAATAATTTATTTGTTTTGATTTCTCTTCGAGAATTAATTAATTTTTAAAATATCAGTGAAATCAATTAGAAATCAGTGAAATCAATACTACATATTGGATTATTTTTGTTTTGTTACTTCCATTTCTTCTATTACTATTACTATTACTATCAAAATTAAACTGTTAATAGGTTTTGGACGTTATTAACCTAAATTCTAAATAATATCTTATCTTATAACAGCTGAAATTTTTAATTATTTCCATATATTTACATACATATATTAAAGAATAGTAAGTCTGTTAATCGGTCCACAACTACTCCTTCAATCATTATCAGATTTAATTTTTTCAAAAAAATTATTAAATATAAATATTTAGTATTGTTTTTATTGTCTTTTGTAGAAGTTTTTCGTTGCTGTTATTACAATAACATAAGAAATTAAAACTTCGACAAGTTTTACTCACAACCAGGGTTGTGAAAGTAACAATTTTTTTCGAATTTGTTACATTTGTTACCAAAACTTTTAATAAATTAAACAAATGTAACAAATGCAGCAAACTAATACGATTCCGTCCAATTCAGTTTGACAGATACATGAAATATAACTTCATCACAAGATGTATTCAGAATTGTTCCGAAATATTTCAGAATGGCGAATTGGCGACAATCATTGAGTTAAAAAATCAATTTTAGGAATAAATACATGCAACAAATTCAACTTGATTTTCGTTGTGTAACATTTACATTTGTTTCTAGTAACAAATTAGATAATTTATTGACCCTGCCCATAACAATCACGAGGTACAGAAAAATTGAGGTGATTTTTGAGTTAAATTATTTTAAAAATGTGTGTGAATTAAAAACTTTTAATTGGCAATGTCAATGGATCGATGTAGATGTAGTTGTAGATTTACTAGGGGTGATCGATGCACCTTATTTAGATCTATTGTGCCCCCCTTACTTCTATCTTCATTTAGCCGCTTCATTATTTAGAGTACCTCTTCGAGTCCAGTTTCCTTAAGGATTTTTAGGATCTTAATTGGTCCGCATTCTGTAAGGAGGTATATTGGGGTTTCTTCTGTTTCTTCACAGAACCTGCACGTGCCGTTTTCTTCCAGACCCAGCTTCCTCAGGTGTCCGTCCAGTTTGCAATGACCTGTCAGGACTCCCGTCAGTTTTCTGAGTCTGTTTTTGCTAACTATTATACTGGCCTCGTACCTCTTTCGGTTGTAATTCCCGAGTAGTACTTTGGATTACCTTAGCTTAGAAATTTCGCTCTAATGCTTGGCTCTTCTTCCTCCATTTTCGTTTCTCCTCGTATTGTAATAGTTCCGATCCCACAGAAGGGCTCTGGTTCAATGAAACGGGTAGATGCCCCCTTTCTTGCCAGCCCGTCTGTCCTTTCGTTACCTTCTATGCCTACATGCCCAGGCACTTAGTAAAGAGTGACTTTATTGGTTTTGCCTAGTTCATTGAGTTTGTTTAGGCATTTCTGGACCATTTTGGAACTGATGGTTCAGCGCCTTGATGGTAGCCTGGCTATCTGACAGAATTGCAATGTTTTGGCTCTGATATTTTATCGAGGTTTAATTGGGCACACCTCTCAATTGCATTCACTTCCGCCTGAATTATACTATAGTTGATTAGGTATATTCCCATGGGTTCGTAGTACCTGGTTCTTGGCCTGTATACTCCCGCTTCCGTTCCTTCAGATGACTTGGATCCGTCCGTTTATGGCCTGCAGCTGTATTTGGTATGTTGTGGATTCGTTGCACCACTCCTTCTTAATGCTCATCTTTGAGGTAAATCAATGGATCGATAATGATATTGTAAATTTTATCAAATCCTTAAACATAACCTACAAATGACAATTTTAATATACTCATGTAAACTGGTCATTTTATTAAATTTACATTAATATGGTTAATTTAGACAGAAAGTAACTTATATTCATTCATAATTCATTAATAATATACAGCCAAACTCATTTAAAATTGGAAGGTTCAATCTAATTATTTGTTCCAATTAAATGTCTTCCATTTTTTTTATCATTATACGAGTATACCAAGAAAATTAAATGTTTGACTTTTAAATTACGCCTAAAAGTGTATTTATATAATAAATAAGATATAAATGTCATTGCTTTTTTCTCATTAATTTTAATTCGATTGCCTATACAAGTATTTTATTCAAGCGAAATGATATCAAAACACAAGGCATTGGGAAAACCTTTTGAATTACTTATAGCTATGCTACATACACTTTTCATTATAATATATTACGCATTCATTTATAGTATTCGTATATAAAAGTATGTACTCGTATTTACAATAAGTTGTTACAAATACACAATATAAATAAGCGCGAGACCCTATCTATCTATCTATATATGTTTTATTTACATACAAATAACATGAAAATGTTTTTAAATCATCAAATTAAATTTCCATAATCAAATTGGTATTTGTTCAACCATACTTTATGGCTTTCAACAAAGATTCAGAGATTCAGCACCTCTTTTCTATAGAACTTGAAATATTCCTTATCGTTTTCCATGAAATTGTCATGAGTTTTGCAAAACTTTTAATTGATTGTAAACAATAAATAAATAAATCTGTAAACTTTTTGGGTAATAATTTAACTTAAAAACTTCAGCTGTACAGGTGATTTATTGTATTTAATTTTCATAACTACTTACTTTACACATCATAATTCAATTCAATTAATAATAATGTATGTAGATTTATTTATTTAATCTATAGCCATCAGATTTAAAGGTCCAACTGGCTTATGCCTACATAATTTCATCCAAAAAAAAGAGAAACAAAGAAATAAAATAAATAACAAAAAATCAATTCCAACAATTATTTAATAACCAGTAAAGAAGAAGAAATTGGCTACGCCGATTATAATATACCCGCTTGCGCACTTATTTATTATTAATAACTTTGTCCGTGTCTATTTTGTCTGTACAATAAATGTAATTGGTAAATTGAACACAAACCCTAGAAATGACATAAAATTGATTGCAGCGCCATAACGGTATTTCGTGGAACTTTTAAACCTATGAATGAAATCTTCATTTTTTTGTTTTCTATCATTTTCATCATATCCATTTTTTCCGTGATCTAAATATTTTTCGAGTAAATGATTAAAAACCCTAGAAATTCAAAAAAAAAATGACTGCAGCGCCATAACGGTAGATTGTACAACTTTTTAATCTATGAAAGAAATCTTCATTTTTGTATTCTCTATAATTGTTGTCATATTCATTTTTTTTACATTTCGACTACCTTTTGAGTAAATGGTTTATATCAAAATTAGGTGAACACTATACCACAGCCTCCCTATTTTTTGTCCGATTTGCTCCAAAAACAGTAGGGATCTTACTCTAGGACTACATAATAAACTGTCAAAATTTCTGCTTTCTAGCTTCAGCCTTTTGGCCGGAATCTTGATCACGGACAGACGGACGAACGGACATGCATATTTTGACGATGAATATTAAGGGGCGCTACAAACTCCGTTCCAAAGTTATAATACCCTTGATTAACATCATATGGGTATAAAAAGGTACTGAATTCAATACAAACTTACTCTAATAGTGGTAGAAGTTGAAACTAAGACAACATATACTGCCCAGCAAACTGCTTTTAAAGCAAATTTGTCAGAATATCCAAGTGAACAAGTAAGAACCTTAATTATCGGGATTGACTGCCAGACCTAATGTTTTCTCGAAAATAATCACGTGATATGCCATACCTAATAAAAAAAATCCATAATTCATTAAAAATTGCAGAAGTATTTGTCATTGGTCCGAAAGTACCATAATTAGTGCGATGATATCTAACATTTAACCTCTCTTCATGCATATATGCACAAATGACGCCACCAAATGTTTTTTTGGGTTTTTTTTGTAATAATTTTCAATGCTATTTTTAAAAATAAATATTTTTTCCATAGATCATTTTTTCTCTTTTCTATTTTCTTTTTTATATCTCATACCATACCAACTAGGGTGTACCTACACGAAAAATATTTATTTTAAAAAATAACATTGAAAAAAAAAATATTTGGTGGTTTCATTTGTGCATGCGCGAAGAGGTTAAAGGATCTCTAACACATAACATTCTATGAGAGACAATCCAATCCAATCCAATACATTTTCAAAAGGTTCGAAGTATCAATGTGACCAGTTAGAAAATCAAATACAAAGAATGCCGGTGAATTTTCCCTTCTACGAGATAGCATTTCAAGATCAACAACGATCTTCATACGGAGGGAGAACATAAGTATCCTGTCTCCAAATTATATTAAAAAAATATGTAGCTTATGTACAAATGTACGTGTGGCTGAGAAGCCTTTTATAGTGAAACCAGGCACAGCGTCAAAATAAAAAATTCTTAGTTCTTAGCAGTGACTTAGGGTGGGGTTTTTTTTTGCTTATAAGTAAAATACCACTGAAATTACCACTATAATCATCGTAACTCCTTTAATTGTTGTAATATTTTAAAAAGGAGAATTTCATTTTAAGTAAAATTTTGTTTTCAATCTTATTTGTTTTATAGATTTTTTTGGATTTTCTAACAAAATATCGAGAAAATCATCAATAGTTCAAGACTGGCTAACTTCTCTATAGAATACCTAGTTTTGAGTTGCATTCATACAAATATTGATGATTTTCTTGATATTTTCATAGAAAACCGAAAAAAATTTATAAACCAAAAAAAATTGAAATTTAAAATTTTACTTGAAATAAGATTATCATGATGGTTTCATTTTTGCGTTGCCTGTGACATCTGAATTTCCAATTTCCTACTCTTCCGTGTCTTAACCGGCATAACTAATATGCGTCCGTGAAAATCAAATTATTACACTTCTATTGCAATTTTTATTGAAACATAATTCATCCTAAATTCTGGATAAGTCTATTGCAATAAAGTGACAGTTTGACTATGGGCTTACAATTTTTAATATGGAATTGAACCACCCGATCCCAGGTAAGACATTGGTCCGATAGTAAACTAAAATTCGAACAGTGCCTAAACATATAATTAGGAACAATACGTAATTTCTTGTATTAATTATTTAATTTCTCTTTATTTTCCTTATGAAATTGAATTACTCAAATAACATTGGGTCTAATTTTTTTTGGGTTGAGAATTTCTAGAAGTCAGTTAATTCTAACTGAAATAATATTTATTTTGGATACCAAATTTGCCGTACACTATAATGGTAAGACGTAGGCACTTGTTCTTGTGTTCAGTATTCTATATACAATACATATATATGAATGACTCCTACACACTAACGAAATTTAATATGAACACTTTGGTTACACCATTTATGTACATTTCAAATTCACCCAACTTTATTTCCATTAATCTTGGAAACTCCATCAGTAAGTTATTTTAATGAGGATAATTATTATCTTTCGCTAATTTTATATTAAATTCAGGATGGCGCAACAGAGAATTTCATATTACGAAAATACTGAGCTAATATACTTACATATAATTTCACCACATGCAATTTATATACATAGAAAAGTGGTAAATTAAATTTGGTACAGAATCTCCAATGTAACCCTTAAACGCAAACCAGAGTCCATTAGACTCCGCTGAGCAAGAAAAAACCTATAACTTTTAAACGAAAAACTTTTTTACTATTTTTAAGTTTCATAAATTTTATAGAAAGAAAAAAAAATTTATTAATTTTTTTTTCACAACAATTGTGTACTCACTCTTGTTTTTATATGTTATAAAAAAAATTTGCACCTTAGGGTTAAATCGTTGTTCCATTTCTAATTTGTTCTAAACGCCATATAAGTATTCTCTATTATACGATTGTTATGCATATTTAATATATTTTTTAAATCCTTATTAATTTGTTTTTTTAATGATTATTCTACCGAAAAAAGTCCTGTCAAGTAATGGCCATAATTTTAATGTTGCTGGTATGGTTTGTAAAAACTTTTTTGGGGCTTTTACGATCAATTTAATCGGGTAATAGCATTTTTTATGATCAAATTAAAGAAAAACCACTCCCTTATGTACTTATATGTAGAATTATATATTGTATATAATAAGTATGTCGTTAAGTTGATAACAATTTTCCCAAAATTGGGCAAATTATGTATCTTGACAAATATGATCAAGAAACATGAGGGCGCTTATAATAAATATGAACTAAAACGATGAATTTAGAATTTATTATTAACTGGCGAAAAGCGATAGTATACGATATCAGTCACATCTCTCTAGGTCTAGTTATGCAAAACAAATATTATACAGTAGAACAGTGGCGATTGTATTGATGATTAACGGCGTTCATTTACTATGAAAAACAAATTGTATGAAAGTAGAGTATGTAATTATGAACTTGGTAAAAGTTGATGAAATATTAATATTTATAACTTTAAATTAGCATAATAATTTTATATACATTTTGAAATATTTAACAACCTATGTGTGTACGTACATATGCATTTGTATGCATTTGTAGAAAACTTTACCAATGTAATACATGATTTCGAAGATGTCATTTTAATTCAATACTTTGGTTGTAATAATTTGCATAAGATGACGATTCGAATAAATAATATCATAATAAATGTCATGTGCATGTATTTTTTTTTACAGATATCTAACATACGAGTAACAAACCATATAATCAAAAACATGCAATCATGTAAAAAATAATAAATACATAGTGCGATATCCCTTTATATGTATGTATATAAGATGGATATGTTATTCGGTTTTCCTTTTTAAGAAAAACAATTCCGATCACGTATCTCAGATATGTTGTTTTAAAAGTTAAAGCATTGTTATGGGATGTGCTAAAATAACAAATGTTTGTCTGATATTTGCTAACAAAAATATGTTGTCGTAAAAAGAAAATATTTATACAGTCATTATGTGTTTTCTCGAGAAAGTAATTTTAAAGCTTTTCTGATGTGTTGTTTTATATGTGAGGTGCGAGGGACAGTAAATAAGGGA
Organism: Platyura marginata; assembly: GCA_026745375.1. Classification (NCBI taxonomy): domain Eukaryota; kingdom Metazoa; phylum Arthropoda; class Insecta; order Diptera; family Keroplatidae; genus Platyura; species Platyura marginata. Next base: position 28,280 of record JANSTT010024147.1, on the reverse strand, counting down.
TTGCACTTAGCTTTATATATTTTTAAGTATCTATCGAAAGGTTTTTATACGTTTACTGTATGGTTTGTTTTGTTAATTAATAAAGAATGGACATTAACCAACCCTATTTTGTCTTATATGAATCTTTGTCGTTTGTCATATGTGAATCTCATATCTTTTAAAAATAATATTAAACAAGTGACTGTAGAAAAATATTAAAAGGATTTAATATTAAGAGATATGCATTTTTTAAAATAAGTTTTATTGAAAATTTATGAACATTTTATTGATTTGTATAGAATTTCAAACATTTACTATAAAACGTCTGAAAAAGCCTTAAATTCCGATCTATAAATTAAATTTCATTTTAAATAAATATTTAAGGGGTTTTAAAACGATAAAATTTTTTATTTTTAATAATAATGACATAGAATTTTATATTGTTTTAATATTTTTTAATACATTTGTAAGCTATAAAAAAAAATAAAAAATTCATACAATGTATTGCCATTTGGAAGATATTTTTATTCATTTAACCTATGCAATAGATGCACGCCGGAATTTTAGCATGATTCCTCCGTTGAAAATCGTTCGGCCTCTCGTATGGCCTCTCGGGGGGGATTTTTATTTTTTGTATAATTGCGAAATTATTAATAAAAAAATTTTTTTAGTAAAAAATACATCTATTTAACAAAAAAATTCCTTTATTTTTGGCAATAAAAAAAAACTATAGAAAATTTTAAAAAAAGTGGCCCGAGAGGCCATAGGCATTTAAAAATCGAAGATTTAAAAAAAAAAATTACGAAAATCGGTTAAAAATTAGTCGAGATATCGTGCCGACAGTGGCGAAAAAACGCGTTTTGACAAAATCGCATTTAAAGTTACAAATAGGTTAAAAATAGGTTTTATTTTACTTATACATTTTCTCTTAATCTGCTATTCCTCCACCGTAAACCTGATATTCTTCCGCATTATGAGCCATCTTATTTTTAGTTTTTTTTTGTCTACGAGCAGTCAAACAAGTGCTCAAGTGGTCAGAAAAATGATCAGATATTATTTTGAAAGGTTTTTATAATTACAAATATGCAACAAAATAAAGGAAAAAAAATGTTTTGATTTTTCAAAAAAGGACAAGGTGTATAATCTATAATCCCTTTTATAATTCCTAGATAGACTAAACGTTTATATATCCTTGTATTTGTACAAGTTTCAGCTTTAATTTTCGTAAAATTTGAAGGCAAAATTCCTATTCCCTGATTTAAAAAAAAAAAAATATTTAGCTGATATGGTGTTTTTGGGATTAGTTTTCTAAGAAAAACTCTCACAGTCGGTCAAATATATTTTTTCTAATAGATATTCGATGCATCTAAATTACGTTAGGGAAATTTGAACCGGAAAAATTTTTTGCCCCGAATCCCATAGAATTGATATTAATATTAATAATGTTAAACGTTTTTTTTTTTGAACATTTCAAATGATTTGTATACAATTTTACGTACGTCAAAAAACGGCTTAAATTTTTTAAATTTCTAAAAAGTCTTTAACTGAATCTCAAAATTTCTATATAGTTTTCTAGTAATCTATAACAATTCCTTACGAAAATTAGTATTAAAAATATAATCGATTTATTAAAAAAAAAGGAAGCCATTTTTGATGCTTTCCTGTACAAGTTAATTTAGATTAATTTTCAAAGTAAAAAAAGGAAGTATCAGATATAATATCTTTGGAGGATTCAATTTATCAAATGATTTTTATGGAGTATGCATGTAACACATTTTTAAAATAACTCAAGCGTGTAAAAGATGCCGGAAATTGCTTATAGAAACTCATTGGGGAATTTAAAGTATATAATCAAGTCAAACATTTTTGCCCGAGAATTTCTTTCCTACTAACTATATATCTAACTATATAAGTATATAAGGCGCCTTTTGATTGATGTATGTATCCACAATTCTGTTGTTTAGTGTTAAATTCAATTTATTTTAATTAATAATATGTATTATTGTTTGATCCTTTTCTTTTAATTAAAAATCCATTAATTAGTTATAGGCACAGCGCAAAATACGAATGTATATACATGTAGCTACTTAGCACAAATATAGCAGGATATTTTCACTGAAGTGAAAAGTAACAAATGCCATTAAATTAAGATCACAATTCAAACTCCTACACAAATAACAACAATATACAAATACATACAGATATACTCGTAAATATATATAGAACCTCATGACAATTATGCTAAATTCATACTTAGAAACATTATTAAAATATATACAATTATACATATTTGATGAAAAGCCATTTCCCTATCTCAGTTACTATTTATAGAATCCTATAAGCTTTTCTTTTCATATACATAATTAAAAGCTTGTGCAATATCCCTACCGAAATTATAATTATCGAAATACCTACTCAGATCATTTTATCTGCTTGTGAATGAATTAAATTTAACAAAATGATGCTAATATATAGTCATAACGGATTTCTCTTTGAGATTTTCAATGTAATTATCCCTTAACCAGGTTCTATCTATAGTTGATGTGCTATAAATTTGTATTTATTTATCAGTGGCGAAACGTTCGATATTAAGTTTGTGAAATACTTGAAAAAACTTTATCCACAGTTATAGCCAGCAAAATATATAGGAACAATTGAACAAGAGATATAAAATAGTTGAATATTTGATATCTTTATGAGTGTGTGTGTGAGAGTAATATAATATTCATTTCATCCACGAAACGCCACTGACAAATATATTTTACGGACATTTGAAGTAATTAATACTTATATAAACATAAATTTACAATCACACAAAGGAACTAAATTGTCTTGTCTGTGTGTATGCCCCATAAACTTCACGTACAGATTATTGTTTTATTTGGCAAAAAAAAAAAAAAAATGCGGAAAATTTACTGAAGAGAAAACAATTTCCAATATATTTATTCGTGTGCCTGTAGCAGATATGTTTTTCTTCGATTTTATTTAGTTCAATTTATTTATTGCGAACATAAGTAATATGTTAAGGCCACGTGCCTTTGATCACGTGTTACCCCAATTCTGTTATATTATTACATATTGCACAACACACTATTCGAAAAAGATGATAATTTGATGTGAAATTATTTTATCCAAAATCTGAGGACGATATATTTAGTTTTGGAAAATATTTTTGGTTATCCAATTGGAAACTGAAATGTGATTTATTTCATCTAAATTTAGATTTGAAAAAAAATATATATTCGATTAATTTATGTAATTTTTGATGAAATATTCGAGTGGGCAACTAAATAAAATTTCTATTGAGAAATTATTTTCGATTTAATAAAAATCGTTTTATAATACAAACTTTAAGAGAATTTGAAGAGAATTCCCGTAAAGTTAACATCAATATTGCTATACGGTAAGTGGATATCATATTAAGAACATTTTTCATTCATGTATATTTCGTTTACGACCACCGCCATTGAGTTGTACAAAAGGATTCGTTGGAATATGAGAAATAAATGATAATCCTTAAAATATCAAATAAAGGCATTACCGCACTTGCGTGAATGAGTTTAACAACAATTCCTGAATTAATTAACAACACGACGTTAAATATTAAACATCAAAATTGGTCCGAATGGGGTTTACATACAAATACTTTAACAGAATGTATAACAATAAAATCATTTAATCCGCCCAATTAACTTTAAAATCGAAATTAATTACATTTTAATGATTGTCCATGTCAATTCCATTAATTTGTATTAACATTTTTAATTACATATTTAATGATAATGATGTATATGTACATACGACCTGACCTGATAGGCATTTAAAACTGATTTGCATGTCTTAAACTCTAAGCAAAAATTAAAACATAATTAGATCGTTCAAAATAAACAAAACCAATTTATGGAACTTGAGAAGTGAAAATCTCGTTGATTATACAAAAAGGTCAAAATGCTGTTTCTTGTTGGCTATAAACAGTGACCTAAATACACGAGTTTATGTTTCTAATTAGGCACAATAAACATAAAATGAAAAACAAACAGTTCATGTAGAGTTTTTACGAACAATTTCCTATATATGTAGAACAAAATTACAAATGATAATTGAACAACATCAAGATTGTATACAGTAAAATAGCATTGTACACAATGGTTTTTCTTCTTTTTTTTTCTAATATAATGAATTTTTTTTTTTTTGAAGGATATATTCATACAAGATAGATAAGAAGATTACTATTTTTATGATAAACTACAAATAATTGAAGTACTTGTAGTTGTAGCGTGAGTTTAATTTTATACAAAGTAGTTATACCTCTGAAATTTCTACTATAAACCACGTAACTCCGTTAATTGTTCAAATATTTTAATAAAAATAAGCTTATTTCAATTAAAATTTTATTTCCAAACTGTTTTGCCTTATAAATTTTTTTTAGTTTTCTAAGAAAATATCAAGAAAATCATCGACACAAAACTGAATATTCTACAAAACAATTATTCTATGATTTTGAATTGCATATATTGCTGATTTACTTGATATTTTGTTAGAAAATTGAAAAAAATTTATAAGGCAAAAAAGATTGAAAATAAAATTTTAATTGAAATAACATTAATTTGATTAAAATATTTAAATAATTGACGGAGTTAGGTGTTTTAAAGTAAGAATTTCATATGTACTTAGACTAGATAACAATGAAACCTACACACTACGTTACTAATTAGAATTTCTCGTTTCTAATGTTTAAAATACAAACTTAACAATTCTATAAGAAGATAGAGAATAAGTAACAAATTAAACAAATCAGACTTGATAAATTTTAGTTTCATTGTCAAATCGTCATTATAAACCTAAGGTATAAGAAGAACTAAGGTTATAAAAGAATAATTGTATATAAATTAAACTAGATCTATTTATTTTGTATTAGTTTTCTAGTATTCAATGAACAACTGATTGTATGGTGACCATGGTAAATTAATTAGGGTGGCTCAATATAAAATAATTCGTTACTGAGACTTATGAATTTCAATAATTTGATTTTGTTGCAGAAACTTCCTTGAAAAAATGCTGCTAAGGATAATCGAAAATCGAAAAAATTATCTTAATATAAGGATTGAGAGGCATTTCATTGTCATTTTGTATAGAAGACTTAAAAACATTTTTGTAATCATTTTTTTTTCGAAATTTTATTATTTAGTGGGAATAGGCACTGTTTGTATATAAAACAAAAATTGTATGGTAGATGTTCAAAGGGGTAGAAAGATTTTGCCAATTGTGGCATTAAAAATCTACTGTAAAAGTTTCACGGCTCGAGATCAACGCGTTTTTTTAGTTATCGTGGGTGGGTAAACATTTGTGTTGCTTATTTTTGTTCAAAAAGTTCAAAAAAGCCACATTTTTAAAAAAAAAAACACTATTCACTATTATAATTCATAATAATGTAGAATCAAAATATATTTCACCAAAACTGCATAAATACTCAACAATACAATTAATTTATTTACAATTAAAAGTAAAATTAATTAAAATCAGACACATTTTTTTTTTAAATTTAACTACAAATAACGAAAATCAAATTTCAATACCAACCATCACTGGATATATTTCGGGAATTATCCATCCGGCATATGCGCCATATCCAGCTTGTGTGTACGGTAATTGTGCAAAACCTCCTCGCTGTTGCTGTTGTCCATACTGTTGATATTGACTATATCCCTGTTGATAATTATTATTAGCCGGATATTGTTGTTGAACACCATATTGTTGCGGAAAACTCAAACCAAATGTAAAAAACTATAATTTCGAGAAATTTCCAAATTACTGCCAAAATATATACAACAAATAATGAAATACTTCCAAGTATTCAAATTAAAAAGCACATCACCTGAACGAGAACAATACCGCACAATAGCACCAATGTAGAGACCTTCATAATAAATTTTTTGATATTTCGCGGCCAATGGTACAAGCGACAGTAAATTAATTTTCGAACAATTTTGCTCTTATATTTTTATTATTTTCCATTGACAATAACATAATTTTCGAAATTTTCTTATTGTAGTGATTTGTTTACAGCAAAATTTTAAACTTTTTGTATGCATCAAATTACAATATAAATTTCAACGCACTATTTCATCACAAGTATTGTACATATACATACATACTTAGAACTATAGAGTTTCAATTCATTACTTTATTATTAGTCATCATTTCGTTAACAAATTGTTATTTGCGGAAATTGTCAATAACGTTTATTAATTACATTTTTGTAGGTACCTACTAACTCCTCTGGGAATATTCTAATCAATAACAATTATGTTTAGTTTATTGTAAACAATTTTATAATAATATAGTTAGGCGCTATTTTTAGTTTGCAAGGTGATAAACAAATTATATTCTCTATAAGTATGTAATTCATAATTGAAAAAATAAGGTTAAAATTGTTTTAAACAGCATTGACATAAACAGCAACATGATTGAGCGCGAATCATAAAAAAAAAATTGTTTAAAATATTTCTAATAATAATGGACGATATTAGATAATAACATAATCAATAAATAGATATTTAAAATTATCCTTAGTAAATGTTACTACTGCCTTTGGCGTAGGACTCCGATTCAAACCCAGCATACGAATCCCGTGTTTGCCATAAGAATATACGGAAAAGAAAAACCAAGGTACCACAAACTGCATAAAAAAAACAATTTTTTTTTAAAAGCAAGAAGAACGTAAAGAATTAAATTAAAAAATAAAATAAAATAAAATTGTCTATTTATTACAAAATGACCATTAAAAAATCATAACTTCGAAACCGCTAGATCGACTTTGATAAGTTAAAGCTTATTTTTGAGGAAAATGGAAAAGCTTTTTGGTAAAAATAAAATTAAGTTTAGTTGTTAAATGTTTTCACTGTTAAAAATTAAGTTAAAATATAAAAAAAATAAATAATATATTGATTTAAAAATCCTTTGCGTAATAAATTCTGCGATTGTCGTACCATTCATTCAAGTACCATTTTCTTTCAGTATGACTCCTAATCAATGAGATTGAAAACGAATTTTTTTTTTATTTATTCTTAACTTACTTTTTGTACCAAAAAATTTTTCGTTTTCATTGACGTAAATCTAATGTTATAAAGGGAGGAAGGTCCCTTATAGGATATAGCTATATACCTCCGGCATTCTTATAGCTAACGTTGGACTTTGTGTTAACTTTTACCCATATCCTAGCTACTGAATTTGCCCCTATTTACTAAGAAGTGGCCGTATGTCAATTTTTCCATTTTCATTATGAGCCTTCTAATATGCGACAGATAATTAAAATTAGAAAAACTCTTACATATAATGATGAATTAAATTTAAGAGGTGCCCTCATATGACATAAACCAAAATGTTTTTAATATTAGTAGGTTCTGATGTAATATCGGGGAACTTTGTAAGTTAAAAAAAAAGAATTTCTATGGCAAAGTATTTTTACTAATTTTAAATATTTTAAAAAAAATTGCGATAGTTTAAAAAAAACAATATTAGTTCATCATGTTTGACAATTGATCCTATTAATCCTATTTGATTTGTTGGTTCTAGGCCAAATTCCCCCTGAAATTTTTTTTAAAATCGGGCAAAATGCCCCCCGATAATTTTCTTTAAAGAGGTACAAAACCCTTCCTGTAGAAGGAGAATTCTGTCAGCGGTGATTTTGTTCAGGGGGGAATTTTACCCGGGGGCGATTTTGTCCGTTTACCATATTTCTTAATAGGTGTTGAGTTTGGTGTTCAAAAATAAAAATAGGTGTTCAGATAATGTCCTATCTCATATTACGTATCTATCTAATATTAGTGGCCAGTGGCGGCTCGTGAGAATTATTGATCCCTTTATCATGGGATTATTTTTTAAAAAAAACTTACGTCATTTTGATGAAAGAAATCGAAAAAAAATTTGGTGAAGCTGCGAACATCTTGACCGTTTTTTGGCGGTTTTTTAAAAAGTGGTTAACCTTTTCATGATCAAAATGTATGGATATGATGGGTTAACTTTTTCGAAAAATTTTATTTGGTAAAAAATAACATTCAAAATAATATAGAAATACAAAGTTTGAAAATCATATTTTTAGTATCAAGAAAGTGCAACATTGGGTCACTTTTTAAAAAAACCTCCAAAAAACGGTCAAGATGTTTGCAGCCTCAGCAAATTTTTTTTTCGATTTCTGTCATCAAGTAAGTTTTTTTAAAAAAATAGTCACATAATGAAGGGATCAATAATTCTCACGAGCCGCCACTGTTAGAGGCCTTTCTCCTATAACATTTCAACCAATCAAATTAAAAAATCGAAATAAATAAGTATAATCGATTATTATATTGTCGTTTACTTACATAAACATTGTGCAATAATATGAAATTATGACAATAAATGGGTATTATTCTCAGAAGTACTAATTTTATTACGATCATAATGTGTAACATTGGCTTATTGGCAATTTCCGCTGAAAATATGATGCTGACTAATAAAGTAATAAACTATAAGTAACTATTTAGAATAGTGTCAATAGTGCGTTGAAATTTATATTATAATTTAATTATTATAAAAAATAGACCTACTCAAAATTTGGTTGTAAACAAATTACTACAATAATATCAAAATCATGTTATTGTTAATTGAAAATTATAATATTTATCTATACATATACATAGTAAATACTTATAAAGGGAACAATTTTCAGCATTTCCATTTATTCTTGTTTCTATTATTGCCGTGAAATATCAAAAAATTGTCCAATAATGGCCTTTGTTACATCGATGTTGTTGTACGTTATTGTTCTCGTTCAGGTGAAGTGATTTTATATTTGAACTTGAAAAATGTACATTAAATTAAATGAGAATATTTGCGAATTATAGTTTCTTTCATACGTTCTGTGTATGCCACAATATGGTTACGGTTATCCAACAGGATCAGTTAATTCTGGTGGTGGTGGCGGTGGTGGTGGTGGTGGTGCATTGCCAGCTATCAATTTTCCACAAGGATATAGTCAATATGCACAATATGGATATCCAACACAGTCACAGGGAGGCTTGGCTCAATTAATGTATAGCCAATCCGGATATGGACCATCATATGGTGGATATGGAGGATATGGAGGATATGGAACATATGGAGGATTTTCAATACCCAGTGGATATCAACCACAAAGTGTTGTTATTGATTTTTCATATTGAGAAAATTAATTAATTTTTTTTTTTATATCTATTTTTTATGTTTTTTAATGTGTCTGATTTAAGATTTCTTGCCAATGTATGTGTCAATGTGAATCATTTATATTTGTATGCATGTCCATATTTATAAACTAAGTAATTAAAAAGTTCAATAGCTGAATAAAATGTTTTTAAGTGATATAGCGATCTATAGAATGATTGGTGAAATTTACTTACATTCATGATATAAAGTGGTCAATGTTAATACAGTCGAACCTGTTTTTGTGCGATTTTTTTTTATGCTGTATGTGAAATTTTTTTGCGGAAAATGAAAAGTGTCCATCAGAACACACTCTAAATCTGCTTGATTTGATAGATGTGATTTTTTTTTTGTCCCTATTCACCAAACAAAATCAGGTTTTAGTGTACAAAGAACTGTTAAGTGATTATTTCTAGTGCTTACCGTACATTTATGGTATTATCAGGCAGGACATAAAGGTGAAAATCTGTATGAGTGTTTATCGAGTAAATTAACCATAGCAATTGTAAAAAATTGCAGCCCAATAACCGTAAACCGTAGAACTATTGACCTATTAGTGTAAAATCTTAATTTTTTTATTCTCTATCATTTTTGTTATATTCATTTTTTCTGTAATCCGAATACTTTTGGAGTAAATAAATAAAACCACAGGAAATTATACAAAATTGATAGCAGTGCCATAACGGTAGGGCATGGAACGTTTTGATATAATAATGAAATTTTCATTTTTTCATTCTCTATCATTTTTCTCATATTCATTTATTCTCTATTCCAAATATATTTCGAGTGGTTTATATCAAAATTCTGTACTTCCATCTCCACTATGCATCTTGCTCCAAAAACAATACAGATCTTACTTAATAAACTGTCCGCTGTTCAGCTTTTCTAGCTTAAACCGTTTAGCCAGAATCTTGATAGTGAACAGATGGACATGGATATTTTGGCTTAAAATTTCATAAGGTTGAAATAAGCGTTACAAACACCATAACAAAGTTATAATATCCTTTAATGCTACATTCATATGGGTATAAAAAAAATATTTAAAATGCGTAACCATAGATCCTTCTCAGACTCTTTAATATTATATAAATATAAAACAATACCTCTCTATATTGCTCTATATGAAAGGAACAAAAAATGCATTTGTATGTGTCTACATTTGTATGTCTACAAATGTATTGTAAAATCGTCAGATGTTGTACCCTGTACGTATTGACCAAATAATAATGATGAATTCGCAACAATGTACATATTTAAAGGCTGTTGACCGAATATTAATGATTAATTCGCAATAATTGATCATTAATATTCGCTCAACCTAATTAATAAATACGCGTGACTGATGAAAATTCGTCGAGTTTTAAACGTACCATCGCGCTATCAAATTGATAAAAGTATAAGCTAAAATTATAAGTTAAGTGTAAATTATAAGTTAAGTGTAAATTGAAAATTAAATAAATAAGTTATCAAAGAAAGTTCGTGTGTGTGTTTAATTCCATAAAACGTCCACGACATTTTGGCGCAGCCGGTAGGATGTAACTCAATAATTCCCCGATATTTCATGATTTGATGTTTATCTAAATATTTAAAGCCACAAGTCAGTAGCGTTAGGTAATAATGGAAATTTAAACTGGTGAAACGCGATAAGTCGGATTCGAACTAATGTCTCTAAATACCACATCGATAGTTTAGTAGTCAGAGCAATGGATTCCAGGCTAAAATAGAATTTTTTTTTCAGTTTAAGTTTTCATCATTTGTTATTTGTCAATTTATCCTTAATAATCAAGAAAATTAGTTTTTTTCATCTGAATATAAAAAATAAATAAAAACTCTCATAAATAACACTGCGATTCTGGTACACGATAGAACATAGAAATCCATCTAAAAAATTTAGAAAAACGCAGTTAAGTTAAATGCTGATTTAAAAAGATTTTTATATGTAAGGCTTCCCCATTTATACAAATCTTCAAAACACATCCCGATATATGTCAGACGTCTTATACTTTACATATATACAATTTCCTTTGACACCAAACCTACATTTATGTAGATATATAGAATTAATGTGAATTTATTCCAGCCAAATGATGGAAAACTTTACTTTTACGTACTACCCTATACCACCCTATACCCCTATACATATGTATACACAAAACGAAACTTATCGTTCCATCTCGTTTGTATCCATTAAACATACATATATTCAATGCCAGACACTTGTTGAGATTGTAAACACTGAATTCATTCATATCCAAATGTTCAACAAGGATTTTTTCCTTTGAGACCATTTTCCATCCAACTAAAATATGTATGTATATATAAACCAACACCACACGCGCTTTTACTTCCCTTTCATTCTTCCCGTTTTGTATTTTCCTACCACCAAACCGACAACCGCCGCACATATTGTACATTGATAGAATGTAGTGTAGATGCCTAGCAAGTAAAGCACATTATCAGTGACGTTTCAGTTGTTCGATTGTATTTGAACGGATAACAGCAAATAAATCCCGCAAGTCATTTTCCGATTTTCCAATCGTTGTGGTGAGGTGATGGTGAATTTTCTTTTCTCTTCTTTGGCTATGGCATTTACATACATTTGTGAATAGAAACAGATGTTGTATTTATTCGATTTATTAATATTAAATTAAAGTATAACAATTTATTCGCACTTTTATTGGTGGTGGTAAAAATAATAAAAAATAAATAAAAAAACTAAATAATTTATCAAAGTTAAAAACATACGAGTACATAAAAATCTTATGTGAATTGTGAAGTGCGAGTGTGTATGTGTGCGATTTTTCTATTGTTTTGGGACTTTACGTGCGTTTATAAATAGTGAACAATCGTAATTATCCACAATATGGTATAGTTTCCATCAGATAAAAATTCTTCTGATAAGCCACCCACAATAAGATAAGTGAAGTTGTATCCATTAGTGCTTGGTGACATAATAATAACTGTCTAATTGGTTTTCGGTTATCATTGAACTAGGGTATAGTCATATATATACATATACATATATAGTTTGATTAGAGGGTGAGTTTATTGTTTATGGATATAATATGTATGCACGTTTTGTTTATTACTTGTTTATATTGATATTAATAAACAGTTATCTGTAAACCTCTTAGGTAAGCTAAAATATATTAATGGTTGGTATTTTAGATTTATGTAGATTTATTTCTATATTATATGACATGACATTACAATGAGTGGGGAATATTCACAAAAAGTTGTTTTATATTGAAATAAATAAAAAATAAAAAAATAAATTTTCTTTCATATTTTATGCAGAAGTCGTAAAATTCCACATCACTTCTTTGAAAAGAAGAATAGAAGAAGCTTAATTTTGATATGTGATAAATTTAAATAAATTTTGTTTAAAAATAGACCTACAACCTACGTTCAAAGGATAAAAAGAATAATAACGAAAAAGGTAAATGTTGAATGTTGTAGGTACGCTAGGGAGTAGGTATATATACATACATATATCTTTATATACCCGTTGTAAGACTTCTCCACAATATTTGATAAGTAGAGATGGTGATTTTTTTTTTCTTATTTTTTATTAAAATTTATCTAAACTTGTCTGATCCAAGTGGAAGCTATAAATTCTCTTAAAATATTTTTCTATCTTTTATGTAAAAAAAAAACGAAATGTAAAGTTATGTGATATTAAATGTAGAAATTACCATAAAATGGACTGTAAAGTAGAGATTTACAAATAAATTGGGGGATTCCAAAAAAAAAAAAAAATATGTTTTAAATATTAGGGTATGGAGATCCACTAGAATGAGTGCTTAAAATAACTCTACCAAAACTACTTTGTAGTTGTACTTAACAGGGCATATTGATCCCGTTAAGTTTTATTACTTCAATATACTTAGTTAAATGTCGTAACTGTTCAATTTAATGATTTCAAGCATATCAAATGATTTTTTACTGCTAGAAATTTAAATTTATCTTCTTTAACCTTAGGTAACAAATGAAAATGACAAATGAAAATGACAAATGAAAATGACATAAAAAAAGCAAGAAATTTTTTTGATAGGCAAAAAATGTTGCACTTTTGGGATTTGAAATCTAAAAAATCCATATTAAAAAAACATAATATTTTTGAGAGGTAAGAGATTACTCCCTACAATGCGTTTTAAAAACAACATGATTTAAAATTGAATAATCGGAAATTTTATCCAAAAAAATAAGGAAAGTTTTTGCCGTTGTTTATCCAAAACTAAGAATTCTACGAATCAACTAAACAACAGGACGCTGAAATGCAAATGGCCCTTGACGCAAATGGGTCACTTTGTCCGGACACCAAAATTGAAAATTATTTGTGTACAAATCATAAAATCATTAGACTTAATAATACTCAGTTATCAATCTGTGTGTATGTACTTAGTATTTTATAATAATTAATAATATTAAAGTTCGTCAAAAACTACCTCCGGAGTATAATGAAAACGTGATCGTCAGGAAAAAGCGTGTTTTTAAAAGAATTATGCGCCGGGTGCTAAATTACCCAAAATTTTTATACATTAAAAAGTAAATTAATCCAACACACCAGGCCTCCTGGATTCTGATACACATTTGTTAACAAATGGCAGACATATGACTGTGGCCATAAAGAAACAGAATCCGGGGGCTAATGGGTCCTATAAACGTCAATCTATTAAACTGAAATTAAATTTTTAAGAAGAAAAGAAGGAGAAAAGAAGCAGAAGAGAAGAAGAAAGAAGCAGAAAAGAACGAGACAACAAAAAGAAGGGAAGAAGCAAAGAAGAAGTAAAGAAGGAGTAAAGAAGGAGTAAAGAAATAAAGAAGAAGTGAAGTAGTAAAGAAGTAGTGAAGGAGTAGAAAATAAGTAGAAAAGAAGCAGAAAAGAAGTAGAAAAGAAGTAGAAAAGAAGTAGAAAAGAAGTAGAAAAGAAGTAGAAAAGAAGTAGAAAAGAAGTAGAAAAGAAGT
>JANSTT010024147.1:0-14017 GCA_026745375.1 Platyura marginata | reverse complement strand
AGAAAAGAAGAAGGAAAGAAGAAGGAAAGAAGAAGGAAAGAAGAAGAAAGAAAGAGTGAAGTAGAAGAAAAACAGAAAAGAAGTAGAAAAGAAGCAGAAAAGAAGGAGTTAAAAAAGAAGAAGTAAAGAAAAGAAAAGAATTTTTGGATATTTAATTCTATTACATTTAGAGCTACTCTAATAATGGCAGTTCAACTTTAAGCATATTCACATTTTTTTGTTTGTTTTGTTTATTCTTTATTAGACGCAAAATTAAGTAATTAACGATTTTTACTTTCATTTTTATTTCTTTTTTGAAATCTTACAACTTATCAAATATTAAATCTTAAATAATTAATGTTAATTATACTTTTAGTTTGGATCAATTAATACAAAAAAACTTCACAAAGTTATGTATATGTAAAATAACTAAATATTTTATTAAAAGTTCGCTCCTACATTGAATAGTTAGTAATAAAAAAAAAGTAAGTACTGTACATATGTATATGTAGTACCAGTAATTTAGTATATAAATCACAATTACATTTACATTTACATACTATACATGTAAATATCAGAAAATATAAATTAACTTTGTTAAAAACTTAAATGTGTTTATTCTTCTTCTATTCTATAGACATACAATAAAACAATAATACAAAGCAAAATGGAGAATAAATCATTAATTAACTTCAAGAGTAACTAGATATAGTATATGTATATAGCTAGTGGGTACAGTATATTATGTAACGCGACATTTGCATGAATATTTTATCTAATGTATGAACCCAGTTATATGAGAAATGTTCTTTAATTATAACAAAACTCAATTTGTATTACTTAATCTATTACGATTTTAAATTTAATTTATTTTTAATCTGTTAAGCACGGTGTTATACATATACATACATATCCATATATACTTGTACATTGTATATAAACATAATATATGTATGTATATGTACGATTAATATATCGTGATATAAATAATTTAAAATAATAATGAAAGCTTTAAGCTTACGAGACGACCTTAATTACATGACATGTAGGGTAGGTACATATATCGCACCTCCAGTTCAATAACAGGCTATTTCAAAAAAGGCCATTTTGAGATAATTGACCTTAAACATTTGACTCTTAGATTTTCCTTCTTTTTGTTGTTGTTTATAAATACTAAATTCTCGCAATGTTGATACCTGTATGATGTTAATCAAAGGGTATTATAACTTTGGTATTGAGTTTGTAAAGTCCCTTAATAGTCATCGTAGACAAAAAAAAATCAACACCACTGTCTTTCTCGTGAAAATCTAAATCGAAATATATATATATATATATATATGTCAGTCTGTCCCTCTGTCTGTTATCAAGATTCCGGCTAAACGGCTGAAGTTAGAAAGCGGAAATTTTTACAGTTTATCTTACAAAAAATAGGGGAGGCTGTGGTACAGTATTCATCTAATTTTGATATAAACCATTTATTTCCTCAAAAAATAGTCGGAATGTAGAAAAAATGAATAACAATAATTATAGAGAATACAAAAATGAAGATTTCACTCATAGACTAGAAAGTTCCACGGCATACCGTTATGGCGTTGCGATCAATTTTATGTTATGTCTAGGGTTTTAATCATTGACTCGAAAAATATTTGGTTTACTGAAAAAATTAATATGACAAAAATGATAGAGAATAAAAAACTTAAGATTTCATTTAAAGACTAAAAAGTTCCAAGACCAGCCGCTATGGCGCTACAATCAATTTTACGTTAATTGTAGGATTTTTAAGCATTTGTATTTCCTTGTTGTAGAGACAAAATAGACGCGGACAAAGTCGTAGATAATAAACAAATACTCATACGGGTATATTATAATCGGCGTAGCCAATTATTCCTTCTTTACTGGTTTTTTCTTAATTTTTGTTATTTTTATTTATTTTACTAAACAATTATATGAGCATGCGTTAAACATGAAATGTCTCGTTATAACATTGAAATTTGGAAATAAATTAAAATAATTGAAAAAAAAACGAAAAATATCTTTAAATCAACTTTTTTTAAGCTACAAAAACAGCTCATTTTAAAGCTTACTCAATTATCTATAACTTGGCATTTTTAACACAGAAATTTACTTCTTTTAGATGTCTCACTATTGAACTGGCGGTGCGATATATGTATAAGTATTATGAAAGGTTAGAAGATCACTTTAAAACTTTGGTATTGATTACAAGTTAATTGTAGCGTAAAGCTCTGATGTTTCCAATTTGTAATTTTATATACGATGCGTATATGTGTAGAATTAGAATTACAGGAAACTGGCATCTTACAATAAAAAAAAAATGAAAAAGACAGCATGCCGTAATCGCAAACGAATGAGAGTGGCGTTTGCAAACGAATTGAATAACTTGAACGAGGGACGTAATTAATTGACAAAATTTAGTTAATTTTATTAAATTGTTTTGTTTAAATTTTATATTTTCAATGTCTGAAGCTGCACCGAAATCGGAAAATTTCTTCACAATACACCATTTGCTAGATAAACGGTTTGCTAATTTATTTTTTCGTCCTAAACAATTATTTAGAGATTTCATTTTTTTCTCTTTGCTATGTTGTGTTGATTGGCTATTTGTACATTATTCTTCAGTTGGAACCTAAAAAGGTAACAATTTTCATCTGATGATGTATTTGCAGTAAAATATTTACTTCCAAAGCACCATCTTCTATTAACTAACTAAAAAATATATAATAAAAACTCCTTTCGGACAATCACAACATCAAAAGGCCTTAGCAAATTGAACATTTGCCAGCGCGAAATGATCGGACTCACAGGTTTACACCTCAAACCGCTCGGCCAGGATAACTTCATTATATAATTAATTTGTACATATTTATTTATGTACACGTACAAACAAATCACAAATTTTGAATAATGCATTTTTTCCAATTTATCTACATACAGGGTGCACCGCCATACGATAGAAATACTTATAGGGCTTTAGATCAATAATTTGACCACAAAATTTTTTTGTGTCCGAAAATTGCCTGAAAAACATTGTTTGTTTCATTGAATTAACTGTCAACATAACTGGGAAACAATAAAAAAAACTAAGAACATTTTAACCTCAATAAAATCCTTTTTGAAATGATCAAAAAATAAAATTTACATATTTCCCTACAAATGTCTAAAGCTCTAAAGTTTAGATTCTAAATGGTAAATAAACCTCCTGTCCGTGTCATTTTTTACTCAAACTGATCACAGGAACATATTACGAGATACCCTGTACAATTGTACATTCAAAGCAAATAAAACTAATATTCTGATTTTCATGAAAATTCATTTTTTGATTAATTGAAGAATTTTCAATATGCTCAATATTAAACAATGTACAATTGTACATTAGGATGGGGCGACGTTGTATGAAAAATTAAAAGTGGTCATAAAAGTGGCCCTGGGGGCAGAAAACTTGTGTTATAGCCTAAAAATCTTAAGTTTAAAATTTTTTGCAAAAAAAATTATATTTGATGGTCCCGCGACCCGTTTAAAAGTCAAAATTTGTTAGTTTTTTTAGTTTTTGACCTATAGTATAACTCTTCAACGAATAATTTTAGCTGAATTTGATGTATAACAAGTTATAGTTATAGGTTATTAAATTACCTTTAAAATGATATATAACATGTCTATATTTTGTTCATATTGCAATTATTTAGATAGACTTAAATATAAAAAGTCATGATTTTCAGATTATAGTTCAACTAACTTGATCAATATATAAAAATTCTTGATTCACAATAAACAAATAACAAATAAATAAACAAATAATCAAAAATAATAATAAAAAATTAAAATTCATTTTTTTATAAAATTTTTGAAAATCGCCTCAAGATTTTAGAGTCTTCTTGGAAAAATTTACCTAAAATTATTCGTTGAAGAGTTATAGGTCAAAAACTACCAAATTTTGACCTTTAAACGGGTCACGGGACCATCAAATATAATTTTTTTTTGCACAAAATTTTAAACTTAAGATTTTTAGGCTATAACACAAATTTTCCGCCCCCAGGTCTTTGGCAAATCTCAGTTTTTAAAAAGCGATCCACCCTAATTGTACATGTACATTGTACATATATTTATATTATGGTGACTTATACAATTGTACATGAGTAGTTAAGTAGTGCATACATGTGTATTGTGTATACGCATTAAATACAATCAAAATTTATTTCAAATATTTTAATTAACATAGTCAATATTCATTTGATCCCGTAGCCCCACAGTTGATGACCAATTCGGGTACGTATTATTATTTATAGCGTGGAAGTAATATTGTGCATAAATTATTCTCTTAGAATTGGTTGAGAAAAAAAAATGTTTCAACAGCGAACTCTTAAGAAAACTGCCAAACAAATCCTGTCCACATAAAATAAAATGATCGCAAAATTCCCATATATCTCGGAGTACAGTCACTTGAACTGTAACTGATCAATAGGAATAATTAATTTTCCATCACAATCAATTTGTAACACAGATAAATCTGGGAAAAAGAAAGTACCGTCATTTGACATGTTACGAATCAATTGATAAATAATATTTTTCGTTGATCACCTTGATCGTTTGATCAATGATCACGCACACAGATGAATTTATGCTTTGAAAATTATTACTAAATTATTTATAACTTAATTAGTTGGAGTAGGATATCAATTCCCCAATCAAAGCGATTACACAAAATTTTTACAACACACTGAACTGATATTATGCTAATTGACAATTTACACGGTAAGCTAATTCTCTATAGTCTAAAATATTTGATTTTATGTATAAAAAGAATCCTTTGACCTTTGATAATTGTCTTGAATGAAAATTTGTAATTCTCCAAATATGGCTTAACACAAAACCTACGCGTGCGACTTATTTAAATATTCAAAAAACGTTTTAGCCCACATTTAGTAGACACTTACCTATCCTAATTTCAATAAAACTTCTTGATTGATAGAATAAAAAAAAGTTTCATAAAACTTTTCAAATTCTAAAGATTCTTTAATAAAAACGAAATACTTTCTTTGCAGATTTCCTTATCTTATGGTTAATGCCAAAAATGGTTATCAAATCTAACTTACTTATTTATACAATGTTCTCTCTCTCCCGTTCCACAAACAAATACATCCCAACCTTTATATTTCCCATTTATGTTTTCCCTTTAGTCGATGTAATTTTCCGTTCAATTATAATTTCTTTTCTCAGCACAAAAAAGACGAAGAAGTTAAGCCAAACTAAACTTTAGCCCAAGCCTTCTATTGAGTAAAATTATATTCTCTGTCATGACAACTAATTGAAGGTTAATTTATCCCTGCCTCTCATTCATTTTACTTCTTTTTACATTGGCACTATGGTTTGATTAGATTTCTTTATTATTTCTTTGAATTTTGAATTGTTTGCACAGGGAAGATTACTGTGTTGGTGTTGGTGGTTTAATCACAGAACTTGAACAATAAAACGTGATTAGGTTTATTTTAGGTTTTGTTTTGTTGATGTAATTGTTTTTTTTTTTTATTGTGTAATGGCATCTCCGATTTTGTATGTATTTAAAAATAGATTACAACGGCACGATAATTTAAGGAAACATTAATTTGAACAAAATTGTTAATTACAATAAAAAATAGTAAAAATATTTTGAGTACTTATTATTGCCAATTGATCGTATATTATGTTTGTTTGTGAATGATTTGGTTCAAATTTTGCTTTTAAGAGACCTACACCAAACTAAAACATTTCTTTTACAAAAATCTATTAAAAGCTCGAATGGAAAGAATTGGCCTATGTTGTTGGGACGCATCTATAGTGGCTGTTAAACTAACAAATCATAATTAACTCAATCTTTATGAAATTTGGCTGAATAGCTGAAGATGCCAACAATATGTCACAATCATTGATTTAAAATAAATATTGAGTAAATTCAAATGGATTAAAAACTATAGAAATGGATATAAAACTGATTGCAGCGCCATAACGGTAGGCCGTAGAACTTTTCGATCCTTTATTGAAATCTTAATTTTTTTATTCTCTATAATTTTTGTTGTATTCATTTTTCTCTAATACAAACAGCTGAAGCTAGAAAGCTGAAATTTGGACATTTTATTATGTAGTCCTAGAGTAAGAACCCTATTGTTTTTGGAGCAAATCGGACAAAAAATAGAGGAGGCTGTGGTACATTGTTCACCTAATTTTGATATAAACCATTCATTTACTCGAAAGATAGTCGAAATGTAGAAAAAATGGATAAGACAACAATTATAGAGAATACAAAAATTAAGATTTCTTTCATAGACCAAAAAATTGTACGACCTAGCGTTATGGCGCTGCAATCAATTTTATTAAATTTCTAGAGATTTTAATCATTTACTTGAAAAGTATTTAGATTACGGAAAAAATGAATATGACAAAAATGATAGAGAATAAAAAAATGAAGATTTCATTCATATACAAAAAAGTTCCACGAAATACCGTTATGGCGCTGCAATCAATTTTATGTCATTTCTAGGGTTTGTATTCAATTAACCCAATTATATTTAATGTACAGACAAAATAGACACGGACAAAGTTGTAAATAATAAACAATTAAGTACTGATACGGATATATTATAATCGACGTAGCCAATTTTTCCTTCTTGACTGGTTTATTCTCTATAATTATTGTCATATATTAATTTTTTCTGCATTCACTGAGACTGGAGAGTTAAAATTTTACGAGAAAAACTATGCTGATAATGTGTACCGAAGTTAAAATACCCTTTGATTAACCCTAAAGCGCAAATTTTCTTATAACACAAACGCAACAGTGAGTATATAATTAATAATTTTTTTTTCTTCTATAAAACTTCAAACAGTGCTGCGTGCTAACCAATCCAACAGAACGATGGAAAATATATTAACAATAACAGTGGAAATAAATGAAACGTTGAAACATAAAATAAAATAAATAATAAAGATTTTCTTTATTTATTTATTTCAGATCGTTTGTTTTTTTTTATAGCTGATAAAAGTTTTCTTTATTTAACCCCTTTTTTCAATGTTGACATCAACGAAGTGAAATAAATGTTCCACTTCATGAGTTATAGATAATTTCTATTATTTTACCACCGAACACAAACACGAAAATTAGATGGTACTGTTTTTACGTAAACAATGGGAAATATAAAGTAAGTTTATCAACATGACAAACAGTAAAGTACAAATTAATAATACATAGTAAGTTCAATTCAATTTTAATGCTTTATTATTTATGTGCAATAAATAACACATTACCGTGAATCACATACAGTTACTGAATCTACATACAAAGCAATAAATACATCAATTTTCCTTACCATAAATTTCAAAAACAGTTTGGCACACCTGACTGAATAATGGATTTGATATTTCATTGTAAAAGAAGAGGGTAAATACCTATCTTGATCTTATGGTAAATATGAATTCACCAACATGTATTATGGCATATATTATGCATACATTTTATCAACTTCTATCTATACATATATGATTAAATTTACTGTTTGGAGCAGTTCATCAATTCTGATTGGAATGACAAGTATTTGCAAAACCCATTACCTCTTAAACGTATTGACATCATATTAGAGAAGTTTTACATTGGCGCCCATGTAAAGCTGTACCGTTTATATAATGTCTTTACACTGTATGGATATTTTCCTTACGTTTTTATACCCGTATGATGTTAATCAAGGGTATTATAACTTTGGTACGGAGTTTGTAACGCCCCTTAATACTCATCTTAGAAAAATTATTGTTTTTCTCGTGAAATTCTAAGTCGAAATATGCATGTCCGTCCGTCTGTCCGTGATCAACGGCTGAAAAGCTAGAAAGGTGAAATGTTGACAGTCCTAGAGTAAAATTTCTATTGTTTTTGGCGCAAATCAGAAAAAAATAGGGGAGGCTGTGGTACAGTGTGCACCTTATTTTGATATTAACCATTCATTTACTCGAAAGCTAGTCTAAATGTAGAAAAAATGAATATGACAACAATTATAGAGAATGCAAAAATGAAGATTTCATTCGTAGACCAAAAAGTTGTACCGTTATGGCGCTGCAATCAATTTTATTGAATTTCGAAGGTTTTTAATCATTTACTCGAAAAGTATTGAGATTACGGAAAAAATAAATATAATGAAAATGATAGAGAATAAAAAAATTAAAATTTCATTCATAGTCAAAAAAGTTCAAAGAAATATCGTTATGGCGCTGCAATCAATTTTATGTAATTTATAAGGTTTTTAATCATTTATATTAAATTTACCCAGTTATATGTATATAGCCGTTTGGCTGGAATCTTGATCACGGATAGATGGACGGACGGACATGCATATTTTGACTGAGAATTTCACGAGAAAGTGTTCTACGATGAGTATTAAGGGGCGTTACAAACTCCGCACCAAAGTTATTATTAACACATAGGGGTATAAAAAGGCTATATGTTAAGATACCACATAACTAGTCACTCTAGCTTTTCTGCGTGTAATTTATGATTTGTGTTAACAAATTAATGATATATACTTACTCGTTGGCACCGATTCATTTATGAGTTGTGTCTTATTTGATGCACTTCCTCCCGCTCCAAGATTTGTAAAATATTACAAACAAACGCCCCATAACTTAAACTGGCTAATCCACACAACCCTATTCCTATTGCTATTAGTAACTTTAACATCGCTCAGTGGTGTTAGTTATTTTAGAA
Organism: Platyura marginata; assembly: GCA_026745375.1. Taxonomy (NCBI): domain Eukaryota; kingdom Metazoa; phylum Arthropoda; class Insecta; order Diptera; family Keroplatidae; genus Platyura; species Platyura marginata. The sequence goes on along the minus strand of JANSTT010024147.1, from coordinate 5,301 downwards.
CTTTCGTTCCAACTAATTTAATCGATTTGTAGAAATTAAAATTGCCACGGTTCATATACCGACAAATAAATGAATTCAACTACTAAAAATAGCGAATTTATACCGCAGTCAAAAAAATTAAATTAGCAACATTTTTAAATATTGAATTAATTTTTTTCTGTTTTGGTTCATTTATTACAGATTAACAATAATATTAATACATAGGTAATAATGACACTAGTCTTACATTTAACAATAAATATTTACTGGGTTTTTATTATTTTCTTTTCTTATTTTAGTATACATACTTGGGCATATTTGCACAAATGATTACGAATTTGTACACGGACCGTCACTATAAATTTAATAATAAAATCTATTTCGACGTAATTATGGAACACATGTTTATCATGTTGATTTAGTTTACTGTATTTTGTTTTTGTCTAAAAAAAAAATAATTAAAAATCTACCTCAATGAATTTAAATTTTTAGTACAGGTTTTTATATTTATTTGAAAATCACAATTAAATTTTGATTTGTGTTTCAATTAAAATGAACTAACAAGAGGATACTGTTTGGACTCTTGACTGATGTAGCTGTTAGCGTTACCCATAATCTCTCCGATAGCATTTAATATATAAAAGTAAACTCGAAATGCCTGATGGGTATCTACAAAAAAAATTAAAATATGTTTTATTAGTGAGTGTTTTATAATATTATGTAAAAAAATGTAATACTAATTGTCACAGGAATTGATCCATTATTGTAAATTGGGAATAGTGGTAAAATAATATTATATTCCTTAATACATGCATGAGTAGATTGACCTACTTGATTGAGAAGTCCGGCAAATTGATCCAATACCGTTACTGCTTTCTCTAAAAAATAAATCAGTGGTTTTTTTTTAAATTATTCTTGTACACCATTCTATGTTGTTCCCAGTTCATTGTGATTTAAAACGCGATTAAAGTCGTACAACTAACAAAAAGATCGTGTTTTAAATAGTTAGTTAGTGTAGAATGAGGGCGGGCACCTTAAAGCGCCCAAAAATCCCTAGACCTCCAATGGGCCCATTAGATATCCCTCGTTTGGTGACTTGCCCCTAGGCTACCATTCCAAGAGATCGATAAACCCTAGGATGGTTGATCAAGGTGCATCACGGATTTCCGACAAGTTCGCCAAATGGCTACCCACCGTCTTTTGTCTCTTTTCCGATTCGGCAGGACAGTCACATAGTAAATGCTCAGCCGTCTCAGTCAGTTCCTCGCAAAATCTGCAAGTTGGTTCCACAATCACACCCAGCCTGCATAGGTGTGCTTTGAACTGGCCGTGCCCAGTAAGAAACTCTGTTAGTTTTTTAACTTTAGCTCTAAGTTGAGAAAGTGAATATTTCGATGCAGATTGATCCGGCCCTCTAATGAGTGCTTTAGCTTGTCTGGCAAACTGTTCTAAATAACTGAAACCTTTAGTCTTACCAAAAGATAGGGAAGAAACTGATGACGAATGAAGGTAATCACTTATTATGGTAGAAACATTTATCAAAGCACTTCCTAATTCATTTAGGGTTTTTACATATTTTCGGAAAGGTCGAATTGTCGTTGCCACCACAGAGTCATTTATAGCTGAAAATCAACAATTAGTAAATAAAATCTTAAATAGAGATGCATCGAATTTGTATGATTAAAATGAAATCTTGTAATGAACCGGCGATGTAAGACCTAAAAGTGAATCTCTTAGTAATTCGTTACATAAAAGTTTAAAAGACAAGTCATTTTTGGTTACAACTTTTCGATACACCATTTCGTTCAGGAAATATATACTTATAACGGATGCTATAATTATAGATGTTTGAGCTGCCGCCTCAAATTGATTCTGAACAATTCTCACATTGCTTGCGTTCTCCGTAAGAATTTGAATAACTTGTGTTAGTGCATTGTTCAATTCCATTAAAAAATCGTTATTAAGAACTGAAATGTGAATGATTCACAGTTGCTGAAAAGAATAGAACATTTGTATGCGAATAGAATACTTACATGTACCAGTAATCGATGAACTAAGCAGCAAGTTCTGAAAAAAGTTCAATACTTTTGTGAACTCTGCCGCAACTGTTAAGTCGAATTGACCGTAAGCATACAAAATTTGTGGTGCTATTTCAAAAGCTAGAGTTACATCTGAAAAAAAAAATGTGAAAATTTTACCGAAAATCGACAAAAGGGCAACTGGCAATTAATTCCAATAAAATCGGTGGATGTACGTACCTATCATTAATTTAGCTTTTCTTAAAATAAAAAAATCTGTTCAAACACCTTAATAACATTTTTTTTTAAATTTATTTATTTAAATCATTTTTTTTTACAACTTATTTCACCTATTTACACTTACTTATTGGAATAGTTGAATTTGTTAATTGAATCATTGCCGCTCCTACATCACCACTATCACTAACTAAATTTACTGAATAGATATTCTTAGTTAAGGTAGCAAGATCATCTAACTGAGGATTCGCTAGGCAGTTTAAAAAAAAATATTTTAATTTCAAATTGATTGCCTAAATGAATTAAGAATTATAATCTTTTACAAACAAATGCGCCAAGACATAAATTGGCCGAGCCACATAACAATGTAATTCCAATCCAAAACTTCAACATATTCTATATGTAAATAATTCCAATGAGACAATTTCAATCAATACTCAACAACTAAAAATAATTTTGCAGGTAAGATCGTTTTTCAATTTTATTTACTATTTAATTGTAATGACGTCATTTTACTCCAGTCAAATGAATAATTCAATTTGATATAAAAAGTTCGTTAAAGAAATGAAAATTATCTAGGGTGTAGGGCATCTACAGCTATGTTCAAATTTATTTAATTTAAGGTGGAGTACCACCTCTGCACTTTCAAAAATCGATTTTTTTTTGGTCTTAAATGACACTTACAAGTGTGCAGAATATATTTTCATTCATTAGAAAGGTGACCGACACCTTTTTCTTTTGCTATAAGCCGGTTTAGTTAGTTAGGTTAGTTGAAAATGTTCAATTTTTATTCATTTCTAAAACTTTAAACGCGTTTTTCTCGAAACAGCATTTTTCATATTGGCGGACAGTATAACTCTTGCAATTTCCATCGGATTAACTTGAAATTTGGTCCGTAGCTTCTTCATTGCATAACGCAACGAAGTATATAGTCTTTTTGCTATAGCCTTGTTTTTTTGTTTTTTTTTGATCATTTTTATACCCTTTTTTCGGTGAAAAATGGAATTTTTTTTTCAAATTGCCGCCATTTTCTTAAAAATTGGAATTCCTTAAAACAGGACGAAGCAGACCAAACTTACGATGTCCGCAGATTGACGCTGCATTTCGAGCGGTGTCCACTTTGGCGCCACCTACAAGCCGCTACTTTTGAATTAAAAAAAAAATTCAGATTATACCTAAAGAATTTATTAATAACCTATGAAAACCGATTTTATTTCTGATCATTCTTTGTATGAAAAAAAAAAATCATGGAAAACCTTTAAAAAATAGACGTCAAAGGTACTCCCCCTTAATTTCTGCTAGCTGCTTCAAATATCTAACTGAAAAAAAAATATTTGGCCGACCAACCATCGCTCACCGATCGACGATACGATCGACCAAATATTTTTTTTCGTATAGAGAACAGATTTTAAAAATTGGGATTTAGCCTCGAAACTCCCTGCAAATTAAAGCTAATGCACTTTTACAAATCCAACGAAGTATAGATTTTGGGTGTGTCTCGTCGTTTAGTATTTAATTTAAATTATTCAAAATCGGAACTTAAGATGTTTTCAGGCGATCCATGTCAATTCTTTACAAATTGCTTGAAATATTTACAAATTACGGTAGGATTATTAATTTTAAATTTGGGACAAAAACAATTTAATCCTGAACTATGGGACCATTGTATTTTTTCCAATTAGTTGCTTCAAATATCTGTAATTTCTACATCTTACTCAGCGAAACTATTTTCGTAGTTAATTCTAAAAATAATTAAATTAACTGTATTTTTACTACTCATAATTAATTTTACTATCTGTAGTTAATATTTGAAAAAAAAAATTATTATAAATTGGTTAATAGGTACCAAGTACCAACCAACCAAATATAAAGTAGTTAGTTCCAATTTAAAATTTTTTAAATTATTTTTTAGCATCCCGAATACCACTATCTATAGCTTATAGTATTTTAAACCTTAAAACTATCGAGGGTTTGCCTCCCGAACAACATAGGTGTTAGTGGGTCCTGTTCTGGATTTTTATGATCCCGATTCCCGGGATTTCACCATTATAAAACCCGGGAATTAAAAAAAAATAATTTACTCAAGTTTGTCAATTAATGTACCAACAACAAGCGATACTACTTTACCATCACCATCAACTACAAACAATTTGTTGAAGAAGTCTTTGGCAAGAGCAATAAGTAAATCACAGAAAACTATGGAGGTAGTAAAACCTGACAAAACAACATCTATTCAAAAGGAGATGAGATTATATGCGGCAACAGGAACAATGACACATATGTACTCTTAAAAAAATTTATAATTCAGTAATGTCGATCAAACCAACATCAACCGAACCGGAGCGAGTTTTTTCAATTTCTGGAACAATTGTAACAAAAAAACGAGTGAGTTTGTCAGATCATTCAATTGATGTTTTATGTTTTTTAAAAACATATTTTAAAAAGCTCGAATAAGTTTAAAAAATATACCAGACAAGGTGCATTAAACTTTTTTATTTTTATTATTATATGTTTTTTGTAAATAAAAATAATGAATTATAGTACAAATGTAAAATTTTTAATATTAAAAAAAAATCCCGGGTCTTATTTTTTTCAATCCCGGATCCCGGGATTGAAAAAAAGTCCGGGAACAGCACCCACTAATAGGTGTTCGGCTTTTCTAAAATCGGTTTTTTGTTTCAAACTAAAATGAAGTAAATTTTTATTTTATAGAAAATAACACTTCTAACTACTAAATTAAATAAAGTAATTATACCCGTATGATGTTAATAAAGGTTATTACAGTGCAACCTCGATAACTCGAAGTTGAAGGGAATCAAAAAAATTCGAGTTATCGAGGATTTCGAATTACAAAGGTTCGACTTATAGAGGTGAAAAAGTTCGAGTTATAGTTATAGTACACTTTGAAACTAATTGCATTGCCATTGCACTTCAAATCACTTTATTTAATGCAACCCGCACAATTAATTTACAAAAGTCTGAACTGTTAACACTTAGATTACAGAACTTAACACATGAAAAATAACGAGAAACTTTGCCATGTCGCAGTGCCAGGAAAAATATCAAT